>OMOT01038712.1:0-19367 GCA_900312575.1 Acanthochaenus luetkenii
GGGGGGGTGTGTGCAAATGACCCACTGAAGAAATTGAAGTTGTGCAAGTCCTTGGAAACTGAATCAGTGCAGTTGAGGAAAGATGTATAATTTACACATCCCTCTGGCCCAGGAGAGATCTGACTGCATTATATGAGATGGATTTGTCATCATTTTGATACAAATGTAGTTAACACTCAAGAATGTACACACATATCCCCGCCACACACGCACGCACGCGCACACACACACACACACACACACACATACAATTATAATATCATGTACTGTACACTGAGGCTACCAGTTTGCACCATTTACATATTTGCCTTCTCTGGACTGACTTTGTTTCCTTTGGAAAACAGATGTGAATGTGACATCCACCCAGTAAAAACATCATTTATTATTCTCCAACAACCCGGGGAACGCTCACGGTTCCTTTCAGAATCCAAAGCAAACAAAACGTAACCCTCGCCCTGCCTTGACAACAGTGACACCGTTGAGCTCATTTCTACCACGGGTGAAGATTTCAATGTGCGACGGTGTCCAACAATCACAGCTTTATATTTCACTTCAAGAAAATGGTGCAGTTTTGTCCGCTGTCTCGCTGCACACACTGAAAACTGTGCCACTTGAATCAGCACATTTTGATGATGCTGCATTGTAACTCTCTTGAGTAGAAATGGACGCAGTGTTTCAAAAAGCAATACGATCAAAGTCTGTGACAACTGAAAACAATGTCGATGTAAGCCTTTTTGAAAAATGCATTAATTACTGAACTATATGCAATAAAACCCCTTAGAGACTGTAGACAGAATAATCATTGTAGGACTGAAGGACCCTGTTTTGTCTGCGGGGTTTGCAAAGATCGGGCTTGTACATGTATGTCACCACTTGTTTTCGCCTCGACGGTGCATTAATTACAGATCAGAGTGTTGCCGCCAACCATCACTTTACATTCTGAAAAAAGAAGAAGAAGAAGAAGAAGATAAACAGAACTGCAAAGTGAGTCTTTGGCTTGTAATCATAGGGGAACTGACTTTGACTGCCATTGCACCTATAGAATGTCTTCCTGAGTTGCTAGATAGCGTAGCGCCATCCACAAAGTGCAACCACGTGGAATCTCACAGCGCCGTCTCACAGCCAAATGGTTCTTTGTTCGGTTTCAGTGGAGCTGCAACAGTGTAATTTCAAGGGGGGATTGGAACCGCGGACCCCCAGTGAAAAGCAGATGTGCAGATTATCCATTCAGTCTAACAGAATATTTGGCCATTTGACATCGAGAGCATTTCATTTAGTTGTTGAAATAGTAATGGTTCTATGTAGCACCTTTTACGATTCGAAGAACCGTCTACTTTTAGAGTACACTGGCAGTTAATCTCACCAACAGTGGGGTTTCCATGAGGCTCACCCTTGACTGTCCTCTTACTGTTCGACTTGATTGCTCCACTTGGATTATCTGGCGGACGTGGATACGTGTGTAGCGCGGGTGTGTAGCGCCTGTGTGTGCAATGTGCATGCAAGTGTGTGTTTTAATTAAAGTTTCAGGAGGACTGGGAAAAGTTTAATTTAGCAAAGGCAGGGTGAAAAATCGTCTCGTTTTCCCCGTCTTCATTTCTGTGCCGTTCCTTATCTCCCGTTAAGCTCAGCCACTGCACAGGTTATCTCCAAATTACAAACAGAACTCATTTATTCTTCAATTGAATTAGGTCCTAGAGAGAAGGTCTGTACAGCCATCTCTCCTTTCTAAAACAACCCACCTACAGTGGCTGTCCGGAGCGAGTGATTAGACCCCAGCGTGACCTGGATCAAACGCCTCAATCAGACATCACTGCTCTCTCTCCCTCTTTCTCTATACTTTTCTCTCTCTCTCTCTCTCTCTCTCTAACAATCTTCCCTCCTTCCAGTCTTTCTCTTCCTATTTCTTTACCTGAAGAAAAGTTCATGGCACCAGTGCACAAAACGAGAATGTAGCCGCCATGTTAAACGCACCCAAACCCGTTTTACATGAATGGTAAAATACAGTTAAATACGCAATGTGTCCAATGGCACATCAATCAATGATGCTTTGCAGATTGGAGTTTTAGTTATACAAACATTTCTCAGAGGCAGAGCTGCTCTGGAGGCAGAACTATTCTTATTGGTTCAATGAAAGTTAAAGCCCAGTGGGCGGAGTCAAATAATCACTAACTAACAGGCTAACTCGAAATGGCAAAGGAGGAGCTCTGGTCAAAATAGAAATAAAAATGGACATTTTCCATTCATTCGTGACCTTGGAAGGCCAGCTAGGCAAACTATCGAACAGATAACTAAGTATGGCAAGAATACGAGCGCTAGGCTTCCTGATGTCCGCTGCATCCTCTCGTACCCCAATGCCTTTTTCACTGGGCTTCAGTCCAACACTATTAAGACAGAAAAACTGTGGTTCCTTGGCTCCGTCCACTGAGGTTTGGCTCAACCAATACGATTACTTTTGCCTCCAGAGAAGATCTGCCTCTGGGAAATGTTTGGATAACTAAAACTCCAATCTGCCTCATCTTTTTATATATATATATTACTTTAGAAATACAGCGTTATATTTATTGCTACAGTATATCAATTATATATTGCCTGCATGAGGAGCAGAGAGAGACCTTTGATGACTGCGTCTCTCCGTCCCGGTCCCCCGTCCCCCCCCCTCCCTCTGCTCCTACATCTGCTTTCATTTTTCCCAGTGTGTATGACAAACAGCAAAGAAATTCCAAACTGTGGTCGTCGTAAACCAGCAGCCCCTCCCCCATCTTTCTCTTGGCAGGATGGCTCGTGTCTCACATTTAATCACGAATGCTTTGCCAGGCAGCTGGGCCTGGGGGAGACTCGGAAGGGGAACAGTAGAAACCTGATCCGGCGAGGCAGGCAGCGTACAGTTAAACCTCTCCATAAAACCTGGGAGCCAGGCCATAACAACACTATCGTGACAGTTTCGCTAGAACACACACCAGAAAAAGAAAGAAAGTCAAACTTGTTTTTGGTCAGTGGCATCAAATTAGGGAGGAAAGTGATGGAAAAGAGACAAACTATCAGAAGCTGTTTCCTTGGCAAATGAATCGAACAGATGGAAAAGGGAAATGCCGTCCCCGGTGCACGCTGCCCCCTCGTTTATAATGGGGTTTTTCCATTTGTTCCAGAAAGTAGACGACTCTTGACTACAAAATGAAAATGTAAACATTGCCAAGACATGTGTGATCCATTATTTGACCAAATTTGAAGCTCAACTAGTGGCCAGCCCCACATCACAGTGTCTAACATTCTCACTCCCATCCAGCGAGTATAATTGCATCCTCAAAGAGAATGGTTGAAGGGAACAGATAATGGAGTGGCACATGGACCTAATCATTTCTGCAGCAACTCTCTAGGCCACGGACGGGGACCAACTCTTTATCTCAAAGTGTCACAGAGGAGAACCTTCTCTTAATCTCACTCTGGTCTCCAAGAAAAAGGTATTACCGATGATGGCGACCAATCTTGCTCTTTTTGGTCCATCCAGAATTTCCCGGAGCTCTTGACTTGATACTTGGGTGATATTTCGTAGCGGCTGAAAAAAATGGCAACTTGTGACACTTTCTTTGTAGATTCCTGGTGAAATTGCAAGGATTAACACAAATTGTAAGTCAAAAGGACGTTGCGATAAGCTGCTTATTGTGAAGTATGTCGATAAAGACTGTGTCCCTGACAGCTTCTCGAGACATGAGTGGTGCACTGTAGTAAGAGTACAGGGATTGGTTAAAATAGCGAGCCAATATTAGCAAGGAACGGCTAATTTTGCCAAAAAAGGTTTTGCAATTGCAAAGTCACACACCCAGTAATATAATTTCTTTCATGAAGTGATCATCCTGCATTTATAACCACCAGTTCTGGTTTTTGAACATTATTATTATTATTATTTTTAACACTTTAATCGTTAGTCATATTGGGTAGAACTATTCAAATCAAGCCTGGTCGAGTGTAATTAATGACCATGGCTTTATTCCAATGTTTACCTGTCATGATTCATTAGAGGCATCTGTAGTAAGCATGTCATTACTCACTCTCACGCCGCACAGCTGACAGAACTGTTCCACAGGAGACCTTAGAACATATATTGTGTGGGAGCCATGTTGGCCCCGGCTGGCAGGGGATGGAAACACTGTGTTGTTTTTAACTTTCAATTAACCAACAGTCCAAAACCTATCTGAGGTATCTGAGAAAGAACTAACTCTAAACCAGCTAAACAGGCACCATGGCACTGGAGACACAGACTTGGATCGTTTCGTGGGCCCTAGATAATTACGGCGCTCTGAGAAACCTGCGAGGCACAGGGCTTGAATAGAATTTCAATAAAAAAGAAAACCTGAGAGAGAGAAAAAAGTACGTGGCGGATCAATCACGAAAGACTGTCGAGTGAAGAATCAATAGCTTCAAGTGAGGAAGAAGTGTCATTGACATCCCGATGGCTGCATGACACCAAACAACGAGACCAGGTGCAGCTACTATTACAATATACTGACATCGGTTGCAATATAAATGAAACTGTGTTGAACTTTTAAAAGACAAGTAAATAAGTAGGTCCTTCAGATAAGAGGAACATAGACGCTTTTGCGTTTGGAGCCATAATTAAATGCAGTTGTTGTTGCTGTGGGTATTTGCACGCAATGCAAGTTTTAGGTGATCAACAACGCTATTTGATTGTCTGAATAGGCAACATTAGTACACCAAGTGGTGTTGCAAATACTAGAAATACTGAGAAACGAAAATCTATTGTTCCCAACGTCTTCATCCCCAGAAATGATGTACGCCGTCAGAATTTCACCCTAGATCATTGTTTTGCCTCTGGCGCCCCTCTGTCCATGGCTCTCGAAACAGGGCCAACATTTTTCATCCTCAGCCTGGTCAGTTCCAGCCTGAGGAACACGGGCGTCAGCAAATTAAGAACTACAAACCACTCCTTCCCCAGTTACTCTAAATCCTTTGAAACAAGGAGGAAATGTGCTCACGACGGCTCTCATCGATCAGCTGGAGCAAAATGTACGAATCTAAAACCAACTCCTGTCTTCTCTTTTCACCCTTTGTTCCGCCCCAATGATGTGCTACCAAATCTATCGCCATTCTGCATTGGGGCGCTCTGTTCATTTCTCTTTCAACAATCCGTCATGAAATCAATGTATTTAAACCTTGACGTCAGGCCGATTGACAAATTGTAATTAACAAGATTATTGTACTATTCTTTTTTTTATGAAAAAACTATGAAGGGCACTGGCAGAAATAATCTCTTTCAAAGAGATATTGGAGCGTTCCATCACAATCTTGGCTTCATTTACAATTACTGGAAAATGTCCAAAATAGTCCGAGCTGTTCCTTTTGTTTTGGGGCAAATCACTGTACCAGAACACGATCATGGAGAATAATCATGAGAAAGAATATCGATATAATACAAATTCTGTCAAAAGCAAGACTCGGTCAGTGAGGTCACCTCATCTCGAACATATCCCCGCCAACGGGATCATTATGAAGCACGCCGCTAGGTCCTTTACTGCGGGTTCTATCACGGCAGCTTATAATGTACCCTGCAAACTTTCAATACCTTTGTGGCATCTGCTTTTTGAAGTCATGAATTCAATAGAGAAGGGTCCCTCTCTAACACAATAGATCACCTGATTGATGGCCATTCCTGAAAGAACTGCCAGAACAAAACAAGACCCTCTACTCCAATTCCCTTAGAGGCGATGAGTTTCGTCGGGTGTCAAAATGAACGAGAGAGGGAGACGAAGCTGATTCATTCTGGCCAGAAAATAGATGACAGAAAAGGACTGATACAACAGACGACAGCACAGCCCCGCACAAATACATCACCTGAGAGATGCACAGTCATTTAATTATGAGGTACGCAATATCGTATCAAGCTCATCCATAGTGCAGTTGCTCAAAAACCAGTCCGAAGGCTGTAATCGTTCAAATACGCATTGTTTGTTCTTACACACCTCTTTGTCATTCAGATAAATAACAGCACATACCGGTTCATGCATTGGACAATAAGTTGACATTTTCAATTCTCAATCTGATTCCATCACAAGAACTAATGAAACACAAATACAAGAAACACTTCTTCTTCTTTAATAAAAAAAAAAAAAGTATGTCCTTTAAAGTCAATACATTCTCACCTAGAAAGGTTCTGATAACTATGTATCATATTCTCTCCATTCGCACATCTTTTGCCTTCAAAAGATTCACTAGAAGTGACCAATTTCCTATCCCCTCTCCACCTTTTCACATTTGTTCCGCAGTCAGGCTTCAGATGCTTAACGACTATGGTTTTGAATGATATCTAATACATGTCAATTTGTCATTGAATCTTGAATGAATCCCCTGAATCCCAAATTTTGATGATCTGTTCACGCCCAACGATCCTCATCAGTCATGCCACGAGATTATCTTCTGACATTCATTTCCACTTCTTGGAGAAGCAGTCAAGGCCAAGTGTTCAGTTCATTATCAAGGACCTCTGTGGAATAGTTTACCAGATCAGACATGTTCACACCTGAAATCATATCGAAGTGTGAATGCCCTCTTGCCATCTTTTATTTCTCTTTCCTACAGTTTCTTCTATTTTCTTGTGTCTTTTTTCCCCCATACTTTTCTTCTCGTTTGTGTGATTGTGAATATGATTGTTCAGTTCATCTTTGTGTATCTCTCTGGTGGAGGGTGTTTTCATCCTCCCCTGCACACTGCTTTGTCCATGAGCCGTCACTGTAGTTTGTGTTTGTCAGTGTTTTTTTATCAGCAGCACTCAAACTGCATAAAGCTGAACGATTTTTTTAATGAATGAAAGCATCTCACCCAGTTATATCAAATAGGCTGTGCAAACGATAAATGTGACTGAATTAGCGACTATGGGGTAATCTTGGCACGATAAGTGATATCTGGGCAAAGGCCATCAGGCTGCTGTTTGAAAGGCAGTTTACTTCTGAAGAACATTTGATTTCATTCGCTGTCTCTGTAATGGCCACCATCAATCCCATCGTTAAAAAAACTAAACAGTTAATGTGCAAAGCGGTGAAATCCATTTTTCTTTTTTGAAAACTGATTATTATCATTTGCCCATCCTTCAAAGTACACATCCACACACACAAACAAGAATGATACAACTATTACTACACTATATTATTGTCACATTAATGACACCCTTTAAAATATTTTCCTTATTGCACCTTCAAATTCATATAGTGGATATCACAGATTCATTCCTTTAATTTCCCGCAACATGACACACAACACAACAGTGTTTAATCAAGTTTAGCAATTTCACTAACACAGAAAAAATGTACTTGCCAACATGCATTATATGTGACGTGACATTCATACCTTCAACAAGTTCTAAACCAGAGAGCTTAAATGTTGTGTAATACCTTGTTGTCTTGACGATAGTATAAATCGTTGGTTTAGTTGATCTCAGCACAAGGATGTTCAAAGTAGTGGGTGGCATAAATATTAACTAGGCTATTCCTCCATTTCTTTGGTTGAAACGCTATATTGAAGTTTGAAGATCATGTTTGTGGTTCGGCAACCATGAGAATCCAAACGAATCAATCATTGAAAACCATTATTTCAACATATATGTGAAGATATGGTGAATTCATAAAACATGAATAAATGAATTCATTGTTATGGGTGGGAGTCAATAATGCTAACCGAATTGCATCATTGTTTGCATCTTGTTTGGTTGTATTTTATCCATAAAATGTGACCATCTGTGTACTGGCAATTGCAGAAAAACCTGAATCACACCAGTGCTCTGTGGGTGGAAGTCATGGTCATCGTTCAACTGGGATTCTGACAAAAACTAAGGCAACATGAATTGTGTTTCAACATACATGTACTTCTCATCCAGTGCACCAAGCTGATCGATGTGCATTTGATTTTTCAGTGGCGAGAGCCTATGTTGTTGCTGTTTTTTGTTTGAACTTGAACTCTGAAATTGTACACTGCACTGTAGGCCTTTGTTGTTTTTTTCCACTAAAACCTCTCGGTGCATAAACGAGACCACGAATACAAATATTTATAGATTTACGGTGGGAAAATGAACTGGATACAGTCTCGTTTTTTAAAGATATAACAAGAGCATGAGAAAAAATAACTATATAACAATAACAAAACAAAATAATACAATAAATTACATCTGACACAGTTGGCAATAGCAGGAAAGACAAAAGCAACCAGATCCCCTGAATGCATCTTGTTTTGTGGTGGTACTGTTTACCTTGAGGTTGAAAGTGGACCTTTGTATTCTCTTGTATTTCCTTTTCAAGAGGCACATTATGCCACGTTACTTCTGGAGCAATCAGCCAGACATTCACTCACTGCTGCTGAGTACCTTCTCTTCAAACAGGAAGCTTTTAGCCCACATGGCTATTCATTAGAAAAAGGGAAAACGTGTTAAATCAACAGCAGGGCATCACATTTCCCGTTGACGTGACACTGCATGGCAGGAACCACTCCTGTTGATACCTGCACTTTCATGCACCTTCATCAGTAAGTAACACAAAGGAAAACACGCACAAACTGCCCCCATATAGAAACTATTCAGTTTAGGTGTTGCGTCACGTAGTGAGTCATTGTGAGCCATTGCATTGACAAGTACCCATAGTCACCCAGATGTTCAAGTGAAATATGCTGATAAGTTATTATTGTTGCCATATTTGACCCATCACATTTGCAGGCGAGGTTCAAAAATCGTAAGTGATTTTTCTAAAGATGATTGTGTGGCCTAATCAACACATTTTGTGTGTATGACGATACTTTCCGACATCTACAATTATTCAGTGCAACTGACACATTCAGAGAACAAAGCAATATCAACTCCAACAAATCAAAAGAATAGTGAGAACCTATGCCAAGTTGGGATCACTGACAAGCCCACGGTTTGTGTAATGAAACCTGCTGCCAGAGAAAGCCAATCCTCCTGAGACACCTAATTGGTTGAGACTTTTCATGGCAACTGGCCATGAGACTTAGGGGAATTTGTCCCACCTGTCTGGGATGTGTCGGGATCAGTTTATTCGCTTTTTTTGTTGTTGCATGGATCAAAGACGTTCTTGCAAATAGTGCAGTAACCTAATCAATTGTTGGCTCTCTGCATATGTATTGTAGCAGAATAGGAGATTTTGGTTAGCAGTAATTCCAAACCATAAAAGACCTGAGTTTGGGAGTCAGACCCCAGAAGTCCACAGCGAACATATTCTATGCGACATGACTGTGTAAAATGTAGAACTTAGGACTCAATTAAATATTCTCTGATGACCTCTGGCACCCAGAAATAATTGAGTAGTTAAGTCTGCTGCCTCTGCAGCTACCTGTGTGTCCCTGCTGGCCTGTAATCACATCCCACTGCATCTTTCCCCCATGTCTCCCCTACTCCATCTCCCTCTCTGGTCTCCTACTGTCCAAATACGTTTTTAATACTAAAGCTGCTGTTGTTTTTATAAGAAAAACAAAGTCTAATTACCCGTTAAAATGTAATTGGCACATTCCACACTTTTTGAATCGATTAATCTTTAAAGCTGCACAAGGCATCTTCGAACATTGGTGAACATTGGCAGTGGAATCGTAGATCTCCGCCTACCAATCGTCTGGAGACTTTGGAATGAAAGGTTGATGCTAGAATGGCGGACAGTACAGCCGGACAGTACAGCCGCTAACAAACCTACGCCTACGGCTTTGGAAATCTACGCCCCTTACTTTTTGTCAATGACACACCTTACCGGAAATGATGCGCTCTACAATTCTCCTCCGTAGTGAATCAAACGTGAGATATAGCTAAAGCGAATCACTTTGTAACACGGATATAGCTATTTCAACTATTGAAAATCGATGTACGGAGCAACGTTAGATTATTTGATTCAGTTTTATCAAATGTGTGCTCAGTCCACAAGATTGGTGCGATTAAGGATTTGGAGCGACTTTGTTTAAAACGTTTAACCCAGGACAAGAAAGACGTGTCGGCTTGTTTACCAACTGGCTACAGGAAAAGTTTGGTCTATCAAGCCCGGCCAACTGTCTGAGACGTGTTGTCAGCTCATGGACAGAAATCTATGGTGCTGGTCAAGGTGCTGCCCTTTGCTGTCAATAATGGAGTTTGCCCTTTGCAGTTTTTGAGAGCAAAGGACATTTCTGCCTCATACGCAGGACAAAGCGAGGAGATCGACGAACAAATCACCAAAAAGTTTGTTGGCCAAGCAAAGTGGAGACGGCTTCTACAAACATAGTTATTTCGGAGTGGCTGTTGATGAAGTACACACTGTAGTGCAATGGTGAGTTTGAAACCATAATTCATGTTACTTCGTTGGCTGTGTATTGTTTGTCTAGTTGATGTGTTGGATAATGCTTGCTAGCCAGCCAGCGCGTTAAGTCTACCTAGCTATTTAGTTATGCAGTCTCCTTTGGAGTAGCAAAACATAGTTAGAAAACGGCGTATAATCGTTTTTGCATGTTGCTGGTACGACATTGTTTACAAGCACACGACTTCTGCACCACCTCAATATGAAGGGCTGCCCTAAAGACGTTTGATTGGTTCTGCAATGTAGCAACGAAACCTGGTTGAAAGTCCTCAGTCTCTAGTTGAGCGAAGCCTTTAGAGACTGACTTGTGAGTCTAAGCATGTTTTTTTATTTTGCGGGGAAAGCGATGCCAGTAAACTGCACACAGCACGCTCAACCTGACTGGTCTGAGATCACTTTATACCAAAGGACACCAAAGGGACAAGAGAGGCACAAGGTCCCATGTTGGTTTAAATGTACATCTAGCTTAGTGCAGGTTTAAAGCTTGGGTTTGGGTTTAGATTACATGGTATCTGTTACATTACAGATACCATCCACTAACATTATTCAGTTTGAGTTGAGACGAGACTCGTTACTGTAACTCCTGGACTACAAAGCCTCGGCCCGGTGGCTCTACTGAAGTGGATGGGGTCTGACAAAGGGTCATCGACTCTGCATGATGAGAGAGAAAGCTGGATGTGCCGATGGGCCGATGGGCTGATGGGCTGTCTCCTCTGGCAGGGTTACTCTAAATGCTGACTGGCGTTGACACTAATGTACACTGATAATGCTGTGAGAGTCAATAGTCAGGAAAGAGAGTGCGGGGGTGGGAGATACTGGATTCTTAATTTACCTCATTTGGTCCCATTTGTCAGACACTGGAACTTGGTGGTAACTGGGCTGATGAATCATTCTGAATGTGGGGAAGGAAGTCTCCCCACAGTCAGGGGTTTCAGTGGTTCTGCACAGGTGACTGTTCATTTCCTGTCATAGTTTATGTCCGGGGTCTAGGGAAATTCAAATCTCTACTGACATAAAGATGCTGAGTGACTCGACTCATCCCATTATGCATTTCTTTCCCAATGGGAGCGGTGGATTCATGCATGATACTACCCCTATCAACAAGGACACTGTGTTATGCTATGGTTTTAGCCTTATGACAGTATTTCATCCTAACGATATGCCGATGTCGACTATATGGGGCCGTCGTTTAGTGGCATTTTTTTGGTGTGGTAACAAAGCACTATGTGTGCGCACAGCATATAAAACGTACACTCGAGTTGCGTAAAAAGTGTGTAAATCAATATAAAATGTGCGCACGTAATAAATTCATATACAGAGCCGATGCAATATTTAAATATTTCAGTTGTCACTTTTTTTTACTAATACTAATACCTTGCAGCATTGTCAGTGAGTCATCCATGAGGTTTTTTTTACCTGAAGCTAAATGTAATCAACAAATCCATTAATTAAACCTTCTCACAAGCCTCAAATACATCTTTATTCAACGCAATATCAGGCTAATGAAACTAAATAAATCATGCAATAAAGTAAATTCAACTAATTACGGCAAGTGAGTGAAGTCAGTTTACAACTTGCTGCAGGAGCTAAATAACAAAGCTAAAAAAACAAATTGTATTCATTTGTGGGCACGTGTTGATTTGTTCACACAAAATTATGAAAATGAGGGCATGAATAAACCAAAACAAGGGAACAATATGTATCTTGTGCGCTCAAATTAATTACAACGAGGGCACACAACATATTTTGTGTGTATGCATCACCATCTTGTGCCATCACTATAGTAAATCATGTCTTTTGAATGCAGAATCCAGGTGATATTGTATATCTAAGGTCAGTACGAATCAGTGCAGAAAAAGCATCGGTCATGGTCAACAAAGGCACACAAGGTACGGACACTGACTCCCTCTTTCTATCACATCCACACCCAAACACACACGCACACACACACACACACACACACACACAACTGCTTCGACGCCGGGTAAATGGTCACAGGGACAGAGTATTCCCAACAGGACTTTGTAGGAGAGGGTTGTCAGCACTTTTCTCAGCAGAGGGTTTAGGCCTTTCGTTCTGCACTAGGATGGCTGAATTTAATTGGAGAACGCTAACGCGCAGCTGGATACAAGAGCTGTTCCTGCCGTGACTGGCTCTGAAATGGGAGGGCATGAGGGAGGGTCGGTGTGAATGTCTGCGGTAGCTATTGGCATCCCTGAAGATGCCAACATATTTATTCATGGGATCTGAGCAATTTGTTTGTGAGCTGTCTCATTTACAAAATAATAGGCAATAATAATTTCAGCAAATTGATCCTAGGTTAATCCAAATAATTGCCAATTCATTATAATTTCACATTTTTCTGGAGATATAACTGACTTGTTCTGTCTATCAATATAGTGTAAACTTCATGCCCAATCAACAAGGTTGTGTGCCGAAAATAAGAATACAATATAAGAAAATATTCTGCACAAAAGAAAACGAAACTGGACAAATATTTACTACTTACGTTTTACTATGTTTGTGACATTTAATTGCTGGGATGGGTGTCCAAAGAATTTAAATTGCATAAATAACAGTGTGTCAGCAAAAGTCTTTATTGGGAAAGAACTTATCCTTGGGTAGTTATTTTTCTTTCAGGAACTTTCTTTCAATTCATAGATGATGAAGGGAGTGAAGATTTGTGCACAGTCCTGACAGCTACACTGAAGGGGAAAGCATTTCATGTTTCTGTATTTATGTTGTCAGACTGTATGACACTTGCTTTTATTGTCAAATTGTCAGAGCAAACATTTGAAAAACAATATTTGATAGTTTCAGCTAGAAACTAGTGAAGCCGAGAGCCACCTCATTGATCAATGAACAAACTACTTTACCTGGAACCAGCCCATTGAATTGCTCACGCATATTTTCTCATTAACCGTGTGGTCATTTTAATTTAAGGATTCGTGGTACCGGCTGTTTGTGGGTCTGCTTTCCTGAAGTCGTTGTTTGGAGCGATGATATTTAAATCCTTAGCTTATAGATCGCTCCGGACGAATCACAGTAAACAAATAAACAGTAGCAAAGACATTGCTTCACTCATGTTAATGCAGGCTAACTGCGTCCAACTCACAAATTGGTGAGTCCGATCAGAAGCGATCAATCGTGGCCTCTACACTCTGACACCTGACTGATGGTGAAAATGGTAACGTGGTTCACAAGCAAATACAACTGAACAGGAAAATGAGCGACTCATGGGGCTGGATTGAGGTTACAGAAGACTGATTTAGTGATTGTGCTCGTCTGAACTTGAAGTGAGCGTCATAATATAGCAGAACTGTCAGTACCAAAGCAGAAAACACCGACTGATCTCCAGAAAAGCACGTCAGGTACAGTTAGTACAATCTTGTTTTACATTTTCTCCACAGAGATTGCACTCTTTATTGTATTCTTCAATCTGTATACTGAGATGGGGGGCAACAACAAACTCTTCTCTCTTGTCATGCAGACTTTATGAATAACATATTTCAAGACTGAAATTCAGTTGCGTCTCCTTTTAAGAGTACTAAGAGGAAATGTTGCAGAAACTCTGCTCGGCTGTGCATGTTAAAACACTACATGCCATCAAAGACCCTTTGGGCGACAAAGGGCTCTTTTAGCAAATGGATGGCAACAGCTGCAAACTCTGGGCGGTTCTTAATGTGCGTAGTGCGGATGTCTGCAGTGGAGTCCCAGTCTGAGACAGGTCTGTCTGGGTCTAGACTGGCCCTCTCTCATCATATCACTGTGTCCATTAATTTCACCAAGAAAATCAACTCAAACAATATCCTCAACATCTGTTTGACAGCAGTCAAGTTCTTTGAGACACGCTCGTGATAAAGGGCTATATAAATAAATGTACTTTAACTTGTTCTCACATTAAGGGAAAACCCCTATAAAAGGTACAGCGATACCCATCGGAGACCCCTATTATGTATGTACCCATTCGTTTGTCTTGCTTTAGCCTCTCGTTACATGATTATAATTGTGCTGTACCAGCACCCATTCAGGTTAGGTGAAAAAACAAGGTTCTTAAACAAAATTAAAAAGGTTGCTTAGTAAGTAGAGCTGATGAGATCTCGTTGGCACCAATGGATGCTGTAACGAGGGTCAGATACCTTCTGCACTTGTTAGATACAGTGTCTTTGTATTTGGAGCCATTTCCTATCCATATTCGGCCATTTTCATATCCATATCCAAGCGGAAGATCGCTAAGATTGTTAGCTTCATGCCGATTCAGTGGAACCATGAATGCATCAGGAGATAATCATCTTGCATTAGCACTGCGGTAACCACTGAAGCTTATTAATTCTGAAATCTAGAACTGAAATGAATAACTGAATATTGAATACTGTAATGCAAAAGTCAGGCCTCTTGCCGGACCATTATTCTGTGCCCTCTGGCAGCTGGATACTTTTTACATCTGTACAAGCCCATCTGAAAGTGTGGATTTACATTTTGTCCTAACGATGTCTATCTTTGATAAAGGAAGGGAAAAGCACCTAGTTAATCGCCGCACAAGCATTTTACGTCTTAGACTTAAAGGAATGCTTTACCCAAATCAAACCAGTTATATTTGGATTAAAATAGAATACTGCATCCCATTAAAAAAATAATAATAATTGAATCCATGGATCCGCCTCCCTTTGGAAAGGGAGTTTGTGTAGAGGCTAACGTTAGCCTAGCGTTAACGTTACTTACTTCGCTGAAAGTTGCCCTCCCGGTCCCTGCGGCCCATGATGGTGGCGGCGGTGCATGACGGCATCGCCTCTATCTCTCTTTCTCTTCCCTTGCTCTCCATCTCTCCAGCAACTGTTCTGGTGTGCATTTATTTATTTATTTTAAAATAAAAGATGTCATCTTTTAAGTCTAACACACAGTCTTCTCCATCTGCCATGTTAAGTCAACTCCGATGGGAGGGATCATGAGGGACCAGGCGGAAAAAAATGTTTACCCTGCCTACTTTCATAAGAGCTGCAGCACTGCTCTATGGGAACCGGAGGCAATTTTTTTTCCTTCTATCGTCATAGGGGGAAGACTGACTTTTAAGGACAACCTTCTATATCAACGTCTCAGAAGCAGCTATATGCACAAAAAACATATTTTCAGACGGAAGAGTGGAATGTTTCACAAAACATAGATTTAGGGTAAAGCAGCCCTTTAAGGCTCACAGGGTGTGATAAGATCCAAAATATATCCAAACAAGCACAACTATGGAAAATAACCACCAGCACCAGTTAATTTACACTATAATAGGAATTTGAATAAATATTGTGATTTAATTTGCCAGATTTGTATATATATATATATATTTGTTTTTTATTTTAATTTTTTAAAACATTTAAAAACATTACATTACATTACCAATGGAAGCATGTTGGTGTAGAATCTGCAATTACTAAATCAAAACACAGTGATAATGACATGAACCATATTCAGATACACACATCTAACCAATCGGCGAGTTAGGACAGAACATTGTTGACTATTGAACTCATTTAATGCTTAAAACAAATACAAGTTACTTCACTGAGTCATCACAATTGAACAAGATTTTTTTTCTCATATTTGTAACACCCTCAGAAATATACATTCACATGGCTGCATACAGACAAATTCTCACTTTTGTTTTTCTTTCAGTAATATTAAGTCAACAAATTGTATGCATCACCCCTTCGTATGACAGTGAAGCCGCTATTGGCATATCAAAAACGTACTGGAGTGGCATTTTAGGTGGGACTTTGGAAATAAGCTATGCATCAACTATCCATCATAATTGAATCTCTATTTTTGCAGTCAAAATAGGTATATTTTACAGGGTCTCTATGCAGTTGTCCCTAAATAAATCCCAACTATAATCTCAACCGTATATACATTATTTACAGTGGAATGTTGAACATACTGAATACAAAAGTAGATTAGGATGGAATGAAGTTACAGTCAGTAATACAAAATAGAAACTGATAACACCCTGACAACATGAAGACAATGTTTACATCTACCAGTATACAGAATGTCGACTAGAAACTGAAATGACATTTTTTTGTTAGTTTTCTCATTCTACGAGATGTTCGTGAAGCAAGTATGGCAGTGGTTTCATAATGGATACGGAAAAAACAAAAGTTCGTTTCTCGCAAATGAAACCAATAACGTCCAACTTGTGCTTGAAAAGGAGCAGGATCGATCTTTGCTTTGGGCCTGGTCCAAAGTTGCATTTTTAACGTACAATTCATATGTTCAATCACTGGATTAGAGATTCAATTGTTGTGCTTACAAAAGTCAGCAATGTGTGACTAATTTCCAAAAGTTCGATCTCTTTAGGATTTAAGCAACCCAGCATTGACTGGAAAAAGTGCTGTATCACCATTTATCCATCAGTTAACTAAAACGGTAATGAGTGCAGCCTTTGAGAGATTGATTGATTTGAGAGATTAAGTACAGAAGTATTGTTAGTATCATGCTTGAACTTGGGTGGAATAACATCCCCACTAAGTTATTATTACATCTAAATATTAATCAAAATCCATTGCAATTAAAGAATCATCATCAACTGGATCTGAAGAGGTTAGTAGTCCACGCCGTATTTCAATACTACAATATTCTGTGACATGAATGATGACTCAGATGGTGGAGCAGCAACAGTTTAGACTACCTCATGTCTCCTGACTTTGATAGGCACTAAATGCACGAATTAAAGATCAAAATGCATTTTTCATAGGTTTGTCTCTGCTATGTTGTGATGCATGTAATTGAACGATAACAGCAAATCGGTTAAGCTAAGCAGACGATAAACTAAATAATAATAATTTGCTTTTGCACTCTGAAGGTAGCAACCCAGTTTCTGTCAATTAGTTTTCCACCTCAGAAACAAGCCTCCAGTACCATTATCTATCTATAGTGTACTTAACAAAAACAGTAAAAAGGCTGTAGAAATTATTTAAAAAGAAATATATATATATATATTTTAAAAATGACCTTTAGGACATGATATTTCCCACTTTTACGTAGTTATTTTGTGTTGAAAATACAAGATATTTTGAGGCTCATGTTCAACATACTCATCTGAAATCATACATGGACAAGCATGGACAAGCATGGACTGTAAAAACATTCACCTCCCCAGTTTGCAGAGCTATCTGCTCTCACAGAGATGCCTTTTTCTTTTTCATATTTTTTTGTTTTTTTGTTTGTTAACTGCAATATTTTTGCTGGGTACTGCTTGCCCATAAGCTCACAAACTCCACACCCCACCTCAATACAAACACTGACAAAATGTTGTCTTTTGAGCTGCAAATGACGACAAATGCACTGGATTGATAACGAAAAAGAAATAGCAACATACTCACTTCCACTCCCACACAAAATCATGCATAAAATAAGGCTTAATACAGTATTTATATTGTTCAGACCCAGTCAGATATGTAATTTGTATCCACGGATTACTCCTTCGCCTCCATTTTATCCCACATTTTGCATTTTACTTTTTTGTTTTAAGTCATGTCATTGTATCCCCATTGGCAGATATAGCAGCCAATATTTGGGGCAAGGACAACCATTCTTTCCTTTAAAATCCACTAAGAGCCACTGAAAATGTATTTAGGAAAAAGAAGATGTAACAAAAAAGATGAGGGAAAGCAGCAGGTGACTTATTATATTCCAGGATGGCCACCATAATATTTAAAATTCCCTTTACATTAAGTGTTCGCTCTGTATGTGTACATAAAAGTATCAGTTGACACTTTCCTTCTATCCATGTCCATAGAAGACTCCTCATAGAATATGCTGTTGGGTAGCTTAAGCTTAAACCAATTCTTTAGTACACAGTCACACAATTATAGGGGGAGACAGAGTCATAATTGTGAAATTCCCAAGACACTTTCTCACATCAATTTGCTAAAAAACGGTAAAAATATTCAACACAAAAAAATTGACATTTCATTACAGTGGTAAGATTTTGAGCTCAATTACACAGGTAAAACCCTTTCAAGTCAAGTGACAACCATGACATTTCAGAGCATTATTGAAGATTTTTTTGGAAACTGCACGACTCACCTCTTTTCAGTTAAGGTACTGGAATGACTGTGACTGTGAAACCCATTGAAAAGTATAATGGTTCGAGACAGCTGCAGCCCTGCTCTCTCCCCTGCTATGCCAGTCCGCTGATGGTGGGCACTAAATCAAGTTTAAAAGCATCCTTTGAAACTCAGCGAACAGCACTGACACCCCGTAATATCTATCTGTTTCCACCATGCCCGTATGGCTTAGTAGAGTGACGGGTCCCTCAGCTCTCTCAGTAAAGAAACATATCAAACATATAAATGCAGGGGTCAAGAAATACAAATGTCTTTGGAAAACAGCAATAACCTATTTGCCGATAACATTGAAAAAATAATTGTTGTTTTTGATGCTAACCCCAGTGAGGAAGAGAAATTATAGAGGTATGGCATAAATCTTCTTTTTTTTTATGGAACATTTGACCAAAAAATTACAAACACTTATAACTCCACCTGTAATTATTTCAGACAATTCCCTCTCAATTCTCTGATCACTTAGAAATAATACAAAAGGACATTATAAAAAGAACCAAAAGGCAATGGTAATGAAAAAAAAATTACAATTGTACATCCAGTGTAGGACTTTCACAAATGTGCTCAGCAAAACGTCATCCTGCAGTCTCTTTTTATACATTTAATACATTTATAACATGACAAAAACACACAAAAAGAATAATACACCAGTATTAATCAACCAACCACCTCCCGCAACTGGCAATTGGAGTCCAATTACATACCTTACTTTGTATTCTTTGCCCATTCACCTGATGACAATTCAGTATACCAATGCTGTAATGGTGAGAAGAAGTTGCGAGCACTTGAAATTGATGCTTGCATTTCTAATTCATGTCAGTTGAATGGGGTCTGATTGGGGGGTTGGGTGGTGGGATGGGACTGAGGGAGGGATGCAGTTTGACAAATGGAGGGGCGGGGCTGGTGATGGAGGTGAAGGGTGCAGTGGAAT
>OMOT01038712.1:21889-33470 GCA_900312575.1 Acanthochaenus luetkenii
TTGACATTATTGTACTTAACTGTTGAATCAAAGCCATTACACTCCATTAGATCTGCTCTTTAGTGGAAATGTTAAATATCTGAGCACAACTAGAGAAGGGCAGGAATTGTTCCTCTGCCTATAGAGGAGGAGGGGGGGGGAGAGACAATATAAACTACTGAAGCCTTCCTCTCTCCTTTAATTACAATGGCACTCCATCAATCCAGAGGAGAGACCTCCCAAACACATCCCTTCTCCCAGGACTGATGGCAAAGCTCTCCGATTTCTAAGGCAGTGCTGGGCTCAGTCTCAAATATCAGCTCAGGTTTTTAATCTGACCACCTAATGGGATTATTCAGACACAGGCCCTCATTACACACATCAATGAGAGAGCAGAGCCAGGTCACCTCTGACTGAGAACGCATCCTCCCACCGAGTCCAAAGAGGGGTGAAAATCCAGAGGATTGGAAGAGTAGAGAGAAAGGGAAAATAGTCTCCTGTGATCCTCTCCTCTAACCTTCACTGCCTTCCTCTGCTATGATCTGTCTGTGCTCTCATCATTCTCTCCATTCAATCTTAATTGGGCAGCTTTTTCCGTTCCGTTTCAAAGGTTGCCAAGTCTGTATATTTACCAAAGGCAGGACCTTTTAAACTCCTGAATTGTGGCAGTAAAAGATGATGCAGTCAGTCTTCAAAGGTGCCCTCCATCACCTCCATTTTTACACGGGATCAAGTGACACTACCTCTTGACACCTGTATTTGAAGACTGTGCATGTCAACACTAATAATTACCTCCGCCAACAGAGTTGGATGGGTGTTGTGTTTTCTGCCTGTTTGTTTGCTTGTCTGTTAGCAAAGGTTATGAATGGATTTGCATGAAACTTTGGGGAAAGTGTGGTCATGAGGCAAGGAAGAAATTATTAACTGTAGGTGAAAATCCGACATGGGGAACTGGCATATCTTGACAATTGCATAGCATTGGTGGAGGTATGCGCTCTACTGGGTGCCATCTAGTTCAATAATGAGTTAGCCAATACACAGTACAGGCATTAAAGCAGTAATCAACACATATTTGTGGCTTTTTGGGACACACTCTGTTTATGTAACATGAAAAACAAAAAGGAAGGACTAAAAGTTTTCTAAAGCAGTTATTATGATGTTTTACTAGTGGGGGAATTGAAGGGAGGAGAGTTCAAGCGTGAAGATACTTGTTTGTGAAATGGAGTACTTCTTTTTGTCAGAGGTAAAAGCTGGGAACGAAACTCGAACCACCAGGTAAACTCCAACATGGTGCTCACCAGATCACTTGACTGCACTGGAGGAACACGCACTCCCTTTTTTCATAACCCAAAGAGGTGCATCAGCGAAGAGACTGCCTGTTCCCACCATGTTGTTATCCAGTATGTGTCTGGTACTTCAAGGTCACATCCCAATGCCATCTACGCGTCTCCCATTCAGTTCATCGGCCCCGTGTGCGCACACATAACAAGATGTAAAAAAGATACAGTGCACAGCGCTCGCGGCGTTGTCTTCCCGGGGGTAAACCATGTGAATGTGAGTATGTGGAATTTAAGTGGCTATGGTACACACTAATCACATTACAGAAACACTAATAATAAAACATTTGGCATGGTTGGGGGTGTTTTGACAGCATGGCGGAAGGAGGAGGCGTTCCAACAGCACACCATAGCTACCGGCAACACCTGCCAAGAGATAGATTTAAAAAAAGACCTCAAAGACAACAGCCCTGATACTGTTCCAGGGAACAAAAGAGTTTCTCTTAACAAGCTTCTGGAAATATGCAGATAGTGGGGTAACCTTGAGTACCAACGGCTAAAATGTACTATTGAGATTAATAGGTGCCAAGATGAGCCATGAAAGGCTATAATTCAATCCAGAGCCATGATAGATTCATAAAGGTAATGAATAACATGAGATACTGCAGTTATTTAAACACTGCAGCCATGGCGTATTGTATTGCATCAATCATTATATTTTGAACATTCACATCTGCCTTGATCGAGTATATGATTTACTACCTCTAAACATTGTACTGGAAAAATCCGCTTCCTTCACAACTCAATAAGTATTCTCCGTCTGAGCCACTTGTGTGAAACAGAAGTGAGTCTTTCAGATAAACAAACATCAGAAATACTGAAAAAGCATCACACCGTGCCTGGAATCTCGCCATGTGAATGACACGTTGGGTGTGTGCCGGATTTGTGGCTTTGGCAAATACCACATACAGTACATTTAGTGCAGGTTTTGTATTTTAGAGTAAACTACAATACATAACAACCACCAACACCGTACGTCTAAAATGTTCAAAGATATTATGGAAAAGCTTTAACGTGAGAGAAACTGTTTCACAACTCTAACTTGGAGGGATTGCTTGTGGGTGTGCAAGAGTCCTGTTTCCACATGCAAACGAGAGACAGGTACAAACATTCTTGAGTCTTAACGCAATTACTTGGACACGGTGTTGTGACAGAGACTGGGAAAATGAGAGAGGATTTCAAAGCGAGGTACAGGGAGTGGTGCTCTAACACGACTAAATGAAGAACAAGTAGCAATCAACAGAAGATGAAAAGAAGATAGAAGGCTACTCTTTGAGAAGTAAATAAGAAAAAAGAAAAGAAGATGAAGTGATCGTATTTGGGAGGTTGGGGAGTGACAACACCAAATAAAGAATGGCATGAAGAGCGAGTGAGGATGGGGACAATCGGGGAAGACGCGTTCTTACAGTGATTCGAACCGATTCTCATTAGTCTGTCTGAATTTGCCAGTGGTTGTGAAGTCATGGAAATGTAATTCTGCCACAAAGAATAAAAGCTCATCACTGACAGGAATGTAGCATGCTGCCTGGGGAGCCAGCGCTGAGGCAAAGCCCTCTTTCACTCTATCGCATATTCCTTCCAATATTGAGCATTTCATTCCGTTTGTCAACATTTCTTGCTATCACTAATTTTACAGAGGCATACGCTTCCTTCATATGTAGGTAAATGTCACTCACGCCAACCTTTAGAGTAGTAATTCAAATTCAGGTCCCTGTAAAAGCCAGAGGATAAGAGGCACAGGATGTGCTGAGGGAGATAACACCGTGGTGACATCATCACTGGCATGTTGTGGACATGCAGCGACTTGCAGGACTGTCCAACAGCAACAGAGAATGTGTCCGATTTTCATAGAGTAGCATGAAGCAATCCATGATCCTCTAGTGGCGACCAAGGACTTGCAGCAACATTGACAGGTCTCTGGCACACTTTACAGTGGCCTGTACTTTACATAATATACATTTCAGAAGATCGGTAATTAGAACCGAGATCCAACAGAAATGTCTAATGACATCACAGAGCTTTTGTGCGTTTTGAAAGCCAGAAATCTCTGCACCTGGCGAAGTAATCTTTTGAGTCATTGGTATTAACCAACGGCCCTATCAACCCTCTGAAGATATATTAGGGTCATTAGGATTACATCTAAACACCAGTACAATTTAAAAAATGACGTTTGCTCAGAAGGTACTCTTATGGAAATTAATGAATCTCTACATTTCAACGCTGGTCTGCACGAGGCTACTGTGACCTAAGACTGAGTATTGTAAGGTTGGATTATTGGGTCAAATAAGCCCTCTTTATCTGCATGACAGTGCACAATGTTGAGCCAGGAGAGGGCGGGGCGCTGGTTGTTTACCAGCAGACCATTCCACCCTCAGCCTCTCTTCCGTTTTTGTTGTTGTTGTTGTTGTTATTTGGGAACAGTGTGTGTACTGGGTGAATCACCACAGCAGCAGCTCTGGAGCCAGTAGTCTGACCCTAGGACAGTGTCTGACCTACTTCATCGGGCTCTCAGGGAGTTGTGACAGATCCAACACTACAAGAGTGGACAGTGAGGAGGAGGAGAAGGACAGAGGAGCTGCGCTGGGCCGAGGGGGCTCAGCCAATCTCCTGCTCCATCTGTCTGCATCTCCATGCCATCCCTCTCCTCTGCATATCCTCTGGAGAGCAGAAACGGCCAGCAATGCAGAAACAAATGTTAAGATAAATCACTACCATCTCGGCTGCACTGCTCTCACGCGCTGTCCCCTGGTGACATTTCCATTTCACTCCTCCAGCCAGGCTATCTCTTCTACCCCTCTTCCCAAATGAAAAGACCCTTACACTCTAAACGGCCCCTCCTCCATATTACGCAAAGCGAGCTGCAGCCACAATGTCTTTCCCTTTAGTACTTTTCCCTGGCACAGCACAACAGAGGCTTTATGGGCAGCCTATGGTGTGTGAGCGAGGGAGAAGCTCATGCTAATGTCTCATTTGGATAATGAGGTGCAAGCTTGGCAGGATCTGAGCAGCGAGCAGCTCTTCCTGTAGTGAGGAAGTGCGGGCTAGAATGACGCTCCATCGGCCTGCAGACACAAATCCATCCAGGTTTGTAGATACCGGGTCCTGCAGTTTCAAGGATGATGAGGAGCTAGCCGGGGGAGCAGGCGACCAACAGTAGACCCCCTTTTCTTAAGGCATTGAATATGCTTTTCAACAAACCTGACAGCATGTGTCTAGTTGAAGTGAGGGTGTAATGATCTACAGATATGAGACAGGCTCTGCCATGACAGGCCAAGACAAACATATTTCACATTGCTAGGGGAGTCTTTGCAAAGCGGACATCATAATCTCTCTCGTCTCCATTAGAATAAAGAACGAGACAAATGGCTGCATGGAACGGCTCGGCGGTTAAGTCAGTAATATATGGTGCGACACTTATTCAAGGACGTTCTCACTGCATTCGCACAGGTTTCATTACACTGAGCCATCATCGTGCTATCATGTTGAGAGAACTGACAGACCCTGCAGTGACACGGAGAGCAACATGCCCGTTTCTCGGTTGCTAAAAATGAACCACACCATCACACCTACTGCTATTTGCAATTTGCGTCACCTAGTATTAGTGGAAGCCTGTGATGAGGGACAGTACGTGTTTTATTTTATCTTGTTCATTTTTCATGAAAATCGAGGAGAGAGGTACATTTTGGAGCATTTACGCAAATTAAATTCTGTTTAAAGAACGTCAGCCTCCCTCATCCACTAATGCCTCTCACTGTCTTCGCCCATCATTGTAGATTTTGCAGGACAGAGCATGTGACAAGAAGTGAACAGCCTATTACATAAAAGTCACGTATACAGCATCCTGCCCACCTCTGCCACTGCATCGCTCTTGAGTTCTGGTTGCCTGGGAGCCCATGTCTGGCATCCATTTTACCTCCTCAACTAAATTCCCCAAATCAGACCCACTGAAGCATTTCTTTTAGTCACATGGATTCCTTTATTTATTTATATTTCCATTGGACTGTGTTTTATTCGTCTAATTTTCACCTGGTGGTAGGAATTGTTTTTTACTTTCTCTCTCAGCTTCATTTTCTCACACAGGAACAAACTATTGCTTGTTCAGGCAAGCGTGAACAGATGTCGGCGCCTGTTGCTTGTGCTCACAGAAGAATCCATCCTCATACTTTCTTGCTAAATTGAAGAGAACACAGTCACTCCATCTAGTTTAACCCAAGTGGTAAGCCTCTATCGCAAACCTGACTGCACCTCTGCTCTTCGAAGCGGCTTGGTGCCACAGCCCTGACGAAGGGGGATGAAAGTTAGCACCGCTAGGCCATTAGGCATCCATATTCGCCTGCGGGTAAGTCACCAACAGGTTCCCATACTGCCTGACCCTAAGCTGATTGTATTTTATCCTTCACATTTGTGGCAGGAATTATGCATCGTCTTTGATTCAGTCCAGCACCCATCTCACAAAGGTTAGAGCTGCTGTGTGGGACAAATATCACTACCTAATGAAGTGGAAAAGATTATCCAACACAATACTGAAAGAGCGTAAACAAATTAGCGCTCTACTGAATGTGCCGTTGCAATGAAAGACATTTTCCCACACGTCACATAACTGTGTACTGAGAGGGCCTGCTTAGGAAAACCACACATATCCTTTCTCAGGGGTGATAATGAGATAATTGTAAGGCCATCTTGACAAAACGGTCATTCATCATGTCTGCTTATGGGCTGGGAAGAAACTTAAGATGGCAGCAGCGATTTGTTTCGAGCACAAAAACCGAGTGTGATGGTGGAAAAGCTGATTATCTTAATGAAAGGCTAATTTTGCTCTCTTAAATTGGGGGTGTTTGAGGGTTAACCACATTATTCAAACCTTTCCTGTGGCTTTCAGCTGTCTCAGCTGCATTATTTTACAGGAGGTAGTGTTTGACTGGCATTACTATTAGATGGTTAAAATCTGTAGAGAATGAAAAGTAAAAAATAGCTTTCATTGTGAGACTAATTGTCTCTATATATTTTATTGCATGACCTCCGTTGCCTCTTAGTAATTAGCTGATTAATCAGACCTGACTACTTGTCAACTTTCCCTTTTCTGAACTGAATGTGAATGAGAGGTAAAGGTCTTGAAGAACAGGCCCATTAGATGAGACTCTTGTCTTTCTTGGCACAGATCCCCTCTCTCCCCACATCCTACTCAGTCCCTTCCCTCTCCCCTTCTCTCCCTCTCTTTCTCTCTCACGCTTCCTTTTTCGCCTCTTTTTCTGAGAGGGAGGATTGATTAAAACAGGAGAGTGTTCATTAGATTTTGACAAGCGACACCATATCTGCGGAACACGTCCTTGGAGAAAGCCATCTTAGCCCATGCGACTTACCGTGGTCGATGCCATCTCCACAACAAACACTACCTGCAACTAATTGAAACAAGGTGCTCTGTGCCCCTATCTGCGGAGGTGACAGTTATGCAGCTTCCACAAATCCGTCCGTGAAAACTGAGGAGCTTGATTAAAATGCAGCTTCCTTAAGTGCTCCATCAGTGCTGTTTCCCAGTGAGAGAAAATAGCTTTTCTGTGACACAAACAAGATGTCAGGGACATTTTATCTTCCCGACACTGGAAGGAGGGTTGTCTCCCTGGCAGGTTATATTGCTGTGTCAATCTAAAAATCAACATCGAGATGAGAACAAAAAGTACTACCGTCAAAATCATGCATAATGCAGCTACTAGTTGTGCATTTGGATAAATTAAGTTCTTGATAATGACAGGAACGTACAATGGTGGTGTGAAGTACTCCATAAATAGTGTACGTTTCATATTTGCCTCTGCTCTCAGTTTACTGTAGGCATTATGGACACTAAAAAAGGCCAACTATATTTCCTGATATATTCACCGCGGAAATACACAACTTAAAAATGTGCATTTTAACAAGGCAAATGAATAATGATCTTGTGTTTAGCACTAAGCCAGTAATTGTCAGCTTTGGTAGGGTGAGGTATTGAACAAATGCACTGCAGCTATTGGCTTGGTCACCTTCCTTTTCTGCAGGGAACACTTAGCTAGCATTCCTGTGGACCCGACGCTGAAGCCTTGAACAGCAGCCAGCAGTGGGCTCTCTTATCTGCCATGTCTCAGCCAGGCCTGTCCAAGGCTGTTGGGAGGCAAAGAGATGCCGTTTGAAGTTAATGAAGCAGCAGCACACTCCTTAAAGTCCACCACTGGGTCATTATGCAGAGCCAATGTCAAGGGTGCACAAAGCACATGAAAGAGTTAGGGGGGAAGGGTGATGCCCACCCTCAAGTTGCTGCTACACCGCAACATATACAGTGTGTACGTAGACATTTTCAAGCTATTATATAGAAAGTCTTCTTTCACACAGATGCGTGAGGCTTAATGCTGCTCTACAATGGTGCAAGCGATATGCTGACAAGCCCACATTAAGACAGGAACGGAGTAGCATTTCACAACATCAGCGAAGACAGAGAGGAGACTTGAGGTCACTTCAGAGTTTCAGTACACAAGCACAATGTAACATATCCATGTACATCTATTGTTCTTGCACCAAGTTTGTATGCATGCTGCACACAAAGACCCAAACCATACAAATGTTTCACCATCAACTATTGTACAAATTGTTAAGATATTTTCCAATAGTTTTTTTTCAGATGTGCAGATGCAGAAACGGTTTGTGAGCTGTTCTGTACAATTTGACTGGGCGCCATGTTGGAGCAGAGGCTCTGAACTGTGCCTCAGGAGGGGAGGCTGGCTGTTCTCCCCTTAACTTGTCGCTGTTACTATGGGAACTGGCAACATGCTTTTAGGGCTTGCATGGGACCCTTATGGAAATGGGGTGCCGTAAACAGAAATTAGGGACTTTTGCCATATAACAATGTAGAACAAGACTTGCTGCTAGCATCCATTTTTTGGGTCCGTTAAAGATGCAAAACTACTGTGGATGAGAACAGACTACAGACTGTGTTGGCACAGTGATACTGAGTATGATGCCAAATGAAATTCTGGCAGGTAAAGGAAAAATGACGATGAAGTAGTCAGATAGAGAATGTGACAAACACTTTCCTTTAATTTACAGCACCATTCTATGTGCCTGAATGATATGTGGTAACTGTGCATGTCTTTCAACATGCCAGGTGACAGGAAGCTGCAACTACCTATTACAGAGAATCAAGACTTTTCAATGCTTCAAAATCAATTATTACATTTCCCTTAACCTGCAGTTGAACAAAATGCAAACCTGTGCATGGTTGTAAATATTAAATAGCGAGGCACTGGGGAAAAAAAGACTAGACATTGCGTATGCAAGCACAAACTGAAATTGAATGTGCTCAAATTAATGCATTGTTCACTTCACACACTCACTCCATAAAATTAAACGCACAAATGATGAAGATAAACAGAAAGACTATAGGGACAATGGCAATGTGGTTCATTAATTCAAGCAATCAATGAAAAAGCAGAAATAGAAAATGACTTCAGTGCCTTTGTTTTGCCTTTCCAAGGGGAAACGGTAGTTCATGACGAACAGTACAATCTCTTTGGAACACGAATACTCAATAGAAGCTGGTGCACAGTGATTTCCTGACAGTAGATTACTTCCTCACTTTTCTGTTTGATAAGTAAGGGCTGTTCATGCTCCTTTAAGATTTCAACTATCACACTACAAAA
Organism: Acanthochaenus luetkenii; assembly: GCA_900312575.1. Classification (NCBI taxonomy): domain Eukaryota; kingdom Metazoa; phylum Chordata; class Actinopteri; order Beryciformes; family Stephanoberycidae; genus Acanthochaenus; species Acanthochaenus luetkenii. The sequence goes on from OMOT01038712.1 coordinate 30,870, forward strand.
GCACCTATTTTAGATGGGCAACTTCTCACTATGAAGGTAATGACATCACATCCCAGTAGCTTTGTCCTTGGCTCACCCATACCAATAGAGAATAACAACACACATCGAAGGAAAGGAAGCAGAAACAAAACAGCAATAAAAAAGTATGCAATGCATGACACTGTAAGGCACAGCTGTTCACTGCACACCAAGCACTGCGTTGTCAGACACACAACATGAGCCCACATGCAAAGCAATGCAAGTTAGAACGCCCCCGCTTCCCAGAAACCAAGCAGAAAGAGGGAAGAGGAAAGCCTATCCTGTCTAACCAGAGCAAAACTGTGACAGTCTCCCAATTCCACACACAGCTGGTACCAGTAAATGAGGATCTCCACATTTATGTACAGCAAAGTGAGATCTGGGATATACTGCAGCAAGGGCTTTGATTGAAAAATGCCTTCCCCTATGTATAAAAACCCAGAGGAACCACAGTGCATGTGTGCCAACAATTATCTGGAAGGCAAGGGAACTGAATCAGTTTTGTTTGGCATTTTGTGTGTACTCCCCCCCAGGATAGAAGAAGAGACACAAAAGAGAGCAGTACTCTGACTGCAAAAGAGACACAAGCTGTTCTGAGCATGATGTGAGCAAACTATGATCAATACAGTACCCTCACCTCCACCCCCCATTTTCCTTGATGTTATTTTAGGTGCCGATAACAGATCTGCTGTATATTGCTCCCACACATGTGCCTGGATGTGGAACTGGGAGGGGGTGGAGGTCTGCTGCCTTTGTGCTCTCACAGTGAGTAGAGCTCTGATAGACAAATGCAGAGGCTTTTTCTTCTAACCTGCCACACATTGCAGCAGGGAGCCGCACAGTGAGGGCAGGTGGGCACCATTACCACAACACACAGGCAAACTGCCACAATCACCTAGACCACAAGTCTGTGGTTGTGCTTCACTGCGTTCCTGTGTGTGTGTGTGTTTGTGTGTTTGCGTCTATTTGGGCGGAGGTGGAGGGGATCTCTGCAGTGGAGGGGACTGACTGTCCCTGCCGCATTTCCAGAGGGCTACTGTATTGATGCATGCCATGCCAGAGTTATTCAAGAAACATCCCAGAGGCCCAGAGCGAGGAGAACCTACCTGTGATGTTGACTTCCACGATGCCTGTGCGAGTCCCAATGCCATTGGTCGCGTCACAGACGTATGTGCCAGCGAGGTCGTAGGTCACGGGCCCCTTGAAGAACAGGGAGTTGTTCTTGATCTCCACATTGCTGGGCAGGGAGCCGTTCAAACTGGTGGGAAGAGAGGCAATAATACAGACACCGTAAAAAAGGTAGAATTACACAAGACCACAGTCAAAATAAAAACTCTCCCAAGAGCAGCAAAGCAATTCGAAGACCGTGAAAAATACAGTCCCAAGTGCAAAACTAAGTGTGAGGAGGTGAGATAAATACCAGGCATAGTTGACAGTGCTATATTTCATCCACCATCCATCAAGTCCAAACAAAATTACGAGGACAGGGAACCCCAGCAGGTCTAAACGGGTAAGACATCGCTGATGGCTGAGGACACAGTATTTTAGGCATGTGGAATACAAAACAGAGGGGGAGCTCACATGGCCGAAGTCAAACCTCAGGGGAGCTGTCAAGAGAGGCAGCTGATCAAGCGATAAATGCAGAATCTACCAAATGCGGGGCTGTCAATTAAAACTGTAGCCCATTGCTCCTGCCTGAGGTGTCTGTCTGAGTCTTTATGGTTCACTATCTCTACCACGTTCAGACTTGCTCCGTCCTTTGATCGGGTCAACCCACTCTGAGGTCACGGATCGTGTGCATACCATCTCCAGATGTACCCTTCCACTCTCTTATCAGGAACCCTTCTATGGTGCCTCCAAGGGGTGAAAAAGGAACACACTGATCGGATTTCACGAAAATTAGCTGTTTCCTATTGACTTTGCCTCCTTCAGCTTTTACGGCTGACCGCTTCACGAGCTGCTCTGAATGGATCCAGCTTTAGTAGGGGATGTGAAGAAGTCCATAATAATATTGGATGGCTTCCCAATATGACAGTGGTGAGAACTACTGAATGGTTGTGGCACTTTACACTGAAGCTTTTACTAGTTTAAGCCCCATAATGAGTTGCGTTCCATTTCTGTAAACAACGAGGACGCTGCAAACACTTCCCTCCTTAACTCCTGGGCTTGTTCTCTGTCGGAGAGACATTCTCGGACGCGCCGGTGCACGAGAACATTAAAAACAATGTAATGCTCCATTTATTACAACAAGAGAAACAAAATTACATTACAGACAGGCGACAAAATTAGGTCATACACCAACAATGGCCACACATCAAGCACTTTTAATGATGGTGGGAAAGACACAGTGATAAGCTATTTGTATAATCGATTGATCATACAATGCCAAAAACAAACTTTGTTTCCAAATAAATGCTATATTAGTGTAAGGGATCCATATATGGTTAGAATGCAGAGCAGAATTTCAGTACAACTCGACACAGCAGAGTATTTTCTTACTGATTGCACTGGAAAGCACAGAAGTGTTCATAGTTCAAAAAGAAAGTAATAGAAATAGTAACGGTCAAGTTGTTTTTCTTTACC
>OMOT01038712.1:33490-66283 GCA_900312575.1 Acanthochaenus luetkenii
TTTTTTCTTTCCCCGCCATAATGGCATGTTTGCAATGGAGCTGCAAAACAACCCTCCGTATTGTATGTCATTATTCAAAAATCAGTTACTTTGTGAGCCTACATCAAATGTAGGTGATGCAAAGCCCAATTGATATGCAGCAGAAATGAAAGACTGAGATGTCTGTGCATGCATGTCTGAGGTGTGTCTCTGTGTGGGTGTGTGTGTGTGTGTGTGTGTGTGTGTGTGTGTGTGTGTGGGTGTGTGCGTGTGTATGTGTGTGTGTGTGTGTGTGTGTGTGTGGAAATCCAGATTTTATGGAGGATGTCGCTTGAAAGACCTTGCATGCATTGAAGAACATTTTACGTACTTAAGAAGCTCAAAACATGATGTTTAATACTTAAGATGGAATTCATCATGAGTAATTAGGTCCACCAGTAAGACAATTGACATACGCAAAAGGCATTCAATTAGCAGAGATTATGGTGTTTACTGAGAGAAGACATTAAGACTGCTTTCTGTAACCGCAATCTGCTAGACAAATAAGTAGCATTAAAGGATAAGGTACAATGTTCATCTGCTTCATTGGCCTGAAATCATTCTAACAACCAAGTTCAAGTGTAATGCGTGGTTTTATTCTTGTAATAGCCACAGTTCTTTTGTATATAACCATTAGAGACGTTAAATGAAAGGGAGTAACAGGGTCCGCGCCTCTACAGCCTCCATACTCACATTCTGGTCTGCAGCGGCCGAAAGGTTGCTGCACTGCGCCCTGCACTAATTCAGCTCTGGAATAAACTTGAATTAGATCTAATTTAAACGGACATTAAGTAATCTACGACTTTTAACCACATCTATCGGCGATCAAGGAATTCTAACAACATCGACAGGTTAATCTGAATCTAAAGACGTTCATATGTATAGCCAAATACCATACCAGGATTTGGCTATACCCTTGTGTGTGTCTGAGTGTGTCTGTCCGTCTGTGCACATGCATAAACATGTGCATGTGTATGGGTAGGTGTGACGCAATCATGCCGGCCTGTTCTGGATCGTTCCGTCACAGCCTTGTGTTGACCTCCACAGTGGAGCCCAGGGGAGCCTTCACAACAGATTTGGCATCTCATTTCCAGTGCAGCAATGGCCATCCCCTCATATCTGTCAGCACAGTGCCCTCGTCTTTCTTGATCACGTCTCCTCACCCTCCTCCTCTTCTCTCCCTATCTTCTCTATCTCCCTAAATCTCTTCAATCTTCTCGATCTTGTCTTCTGCTGCTGGCAGTGTATATGAGTATTTTGGCCCTGAAAACAAAATCTAAATCTAAAAAATATATAAAAAACACTCCCCATGCCTCATTAAAATCCAACAGTGGCCTGTACAGTAGATCTAGCGAGGGTACAATGGTCTATTAATCCACATCCACTCAAGTCCAGTGACATATTTCTCGACCCAGCCTTCACTGAGCAATTATAGGACAAAATGCTACATTTATCTCTCTATTCGGGCCTACAATGCTTTCATTTGTAAACTGTGATACACTGAGAAAAGTGTCCTTATATTCAAAGAGCTGCGCTGACAGTTTTACTGCATCTGACATACCATACAATACAATAAAATCAAATTGTAGAATGTCGCAGTGCTTATGTTTCAACTACGTCATTTCCGCATGACCAACTTTCACGCCATTAGTCGAACGTGAGCAAACCCGGGGTTCTTCGGCGATTCCCTGAGGCCTCGACAACATGCTTTTATCTCTTCTCCCTCAATGTACCGCTACGCATTTGTAGTGATCATTTGCGAGGCAAAGAACTGATGTCAATGCTCCGGTATGCCGTCCTAATCCAAGGCTCCTACTTCAGCTCAACTCTAACCTTCTCCTCTGTGTCAGGGACAAAGCACCGCCTCCATGACCTCCAGAGGACACGCAGCAATAACAATGACGCTTTCTTACCCGCTACCTGCATGCCGGCCCTGGGACTTCAAACGCAAAGCAAACCACGTTCTGCTTGCATTAGTCTCCCAGTATCTGTGACCATCAGACAGAGAGGGGTGTTTGTTGTTGCCTGAATGTCTATTGCGCTCTGCCTCGGGTCTAAGTCTTATCTTCGTTACACGTTTTAGAAACAAACAAATAAACGGAGAAGCATTTCTGGAGAGGATGAAGGAAGTTAGCGTGTTTTTATCTTTGCAGAGCATTTTGTTATTGTTGTATATGCCTTAAAACAAAAAAGAGCAGAATCCATTCGACCCCATCCATTCGTTCATACGAAATTGCTTTCCAAGACCTGCAACCCGTTTTTTTTTGGGTGAGAAATCTAAAGTGAGGTAAACAACATGCAGCCATACTGTCTTGTCTTGTGAGCCTTAAGGGGTTTTGGAGGGGTTTGGTCAGACTCACAGTTTCCACTGGTAGATCGTGACAGGAGGATTAGCATCAGCCCTGCAGGTCAGCTGCACATCCTGACGGTTCAGGTACCAGTTTCCATCAAAGCCATCCATCTTCACCTCAGGTTCATCTGCAAGGAAGGCATGGTGATGTCAGTTCTTCCCTCCAAAACATAATGTATCATCACACCTTCATTGACAGTTGTAAGAATGTTGTAAGAAACTGGTTAAAGTCCCTATTATAGGAATTCTAATTTCCCTCTATAGACCTATATGATCAAAGATGTTTAATGAAGACTTGTTTAAGAGTTTGGATTTCAAGTTACGGCATTTGGAAAAATCAATCCTTTTTTGCATGCAGTTTCAGGCCAGCTACAGTCAGCACATCACAACTGGATTTGGGCTTAATTGCCGTTCCTCACTAATTAATTGCTAAAAGGTTTTTTGAAGCATTTGAGCTACCCCCCAAAACACTGTTAACTAAACTACATTTCTTTGCAAAATATAATGAAGAGCATTATTCCTATCCTGAGACCCAGTATATTTGAAAACAACATCATGAAAACGGAATAAAATGGGACCTTTAACAGAGCAGATTCTTACATTGCACATTGAGCACCACACTGTCCGTGATCCTTTCATTGCGGTAGGACACGATGCATGTGAGTTTCTGTTTGTGGGTTTCACGGCTCGGTATCACCATGTAGTTGCTGCGTACTGTTACGGTGCCGTTGGGGTTGCGATTCTCCTGGAAAGTGGCTTCCCCCTTCAACCTGGTATCCCACTTGATCACGCTTGGGGGCTTCCCATTGGCTGATACACAAGTGGCGACAGTCATCTTGCGTTTCTGAGCCCTGGCTACAATCGTGGGTGTTGTCAAGGTCATACGTGTCGTAGGTCGAGCTGTAGAAAAGATAGCACAAAGGGACCATGTTATTAAAGCTTGATTAAAGCTCATTAAAAGAGCACAAAGAGAAAGGGGGATATTGTCTTTCCTGTCTTTTCACAGACTTAAAACTTGGTGCCCTATCTTTCACTCTGAAATATATCATTTTTTCTGACTGTGTTTTAGCCTATAATTATGTGTACTTCACCTACCGTCAGCCTTAGATCTGATGATAACAGTAATCTGAAGAAAATTAAAATAAGTGGTTGAGATGAAAACACTTTTGTGGTAATTCAAATCAGGGGAAGTTTTGTCCCTTTCCCTCCTAAAAGCCAAAGCAGTTGTCAAAGCTTACACAGACGCAGAACCCACTTGCCAACTCATCCAATTTAAATCCTTTGTGAGTTGCCAATTAGCAATCTACTCTTAGTACATCAAAAGGCAGACTTGAGCAAATGCACAACTGAGAGAGATGTGGCATGATGAGCCCTTTTTGAACGCTGTCGGTTGGTTATTTACACACAGGTTCCTGATGTTTACTGAGCCACAGAAGCCTAAAAAGAGCTGGGAGGCTCAATGGCACAAAATGGGGACTTGGAGCTGACAAGAAGCTCTGGCAACAGGGACTACTTAAGAAAAGTGCTTTTTGCTTTTGCTGGGACTTAATGGAAAACCCACCAAACACTCAATTTCTAATTAGATCTCTAATCATCTTTTCAAAGCTGCCTCTAAACTTTACCTCTGGCACTCCTTGTGCACAAATTTGAGGTTATTATGACACATTCAAGCAAAATTACACACACTGAAGTGGCTTTATTGATGTTTGTCTCATCTGCCATTTTTTGAAATACACTTATGTATTTATCTATTGTTAGCTGAAGTGGTCCACTATATAGGCTTTTACATAACACTAAAATAAACTAAACATATGATTATACCATATGATTATACTATATCATATATTTAACAGACAGAGAAAGACCACGTGGTGTGACATGCTCCAAAGGAATTATAACTACAATAAAGCATGTGGCAATCTGATGTTGAAGGGCAATGTTGTATTTAATTCATCTTTTCAGTTGTCATTTAACCTTTCATAGAAAAGGAGGATGCCATTTTGACCCTGTGTTCATCTCTGAAACCATGTTGTAATTATTAAGGGTCCAAGCACTGCAGTGGCTGGAGCACTACTGTTTTTGTTAGGATTTTTCCTGTGTTTCTGTAAGTCAGAGAGAACACAAACATTTGGTGAATAGGTTTGCATGGCTGTACTCCATAGCACCGCCATCAGGCCAACCTTGCAATAAATGTTTTTGTAATTATTCCTGCAAAATGGACTCAATCTCCATCAAATTTTACACAGCATATGACCATTTCAGAGACTTTTGGTGCATGTAACCATGTGGCCAAGACACACAAATTCAAGCTGTCCGCGAAGATGCGCAAACCTAAACATTTAATGCTAGAACAATCATATACTTCACATACATATTTGAGAAGGGGTTCCGAAGTGTGTAAGATCACAGTTGGTCATGCTATATACTGTAATGTTACTGAGGACAAATTGCAATATCTCTGGCATCTGTGCGTCTTTGGCCCACGGGCCCGGAACTTGCTAATTGCCGTTTGCGGCTATATTTTGTACATATATTCCTGAAAGCAATGTCCGCCATATTTTGATATGATCAATATTCCCTTATTTTGTGTGAAATTAACTTGTTTAACAAAAGCCTCATCTGCATGGGGCTAGTGTCCCTGTATGCGGGGGCCTTATGTAATTAAACCCCAAACTTCTTGTTTTTACTTTACAAATCACAAACATGGTAGATATGCACAGGATTAAAATCACTGACGATCTTCGCAATAGTAACAAATCACTGGATGTGCACTATTTCCCTTGTAATTGCTGAAGGATAGAGGTTCTTACCAAATACAGTGAGGTTGACCATGTTCTCGCGGTTGCCCGCAGGGAAGGTAGTATACTCGCAGATGTAGGCAGCCTCATCGGACAACCGCAGGTTGGAGAACACAATGGTGGTGTCCTCCAGGGAGGGGGTACGGTGGCGGACTGCTGCCTGCTTAAAGCTAACCCGCTCCTTGAAGGGCGCCAGAACGGACACACCAAGTGCAGGGTTGGCAATAGCCACATTCTGTTTGGTGCCGTTGAGGAACTTCTGCCAGGTGACTTGAGAGATCTTGACTGGTGGGTTACTGTTGCTGAAAATGCAGCGCAGTTCCACTTGCGAACCCACGAAGCCAGACTTACTGGGGTCCATCTCTACCATTTGTCCATTGCCAGCTACAAGAAACAGAGGAGAGAGAGAGAGAAAAAAACAACAACATTTAATTACAATTAATAAGCATCCAAGGCCAAGCAAAGCACTCCAGTCAATAGCAAGTACATGCACTGAAAGTCAACAAGTCAATTCAGCCTCCTAGGTAGTGAACGCACGCACATCAACACTCAGTCAACCTCACACTTAATCGCATGGATACACCCACACATTCGCTCTACTCCACATAAGCAATCTTTATTCCCTGTGCCCCAATGTTTAAAGTCAGTATTGTGATAGTTGAGACTGAGAGTAAAAGCTGGGGGAGTTGTTATTTACATAATGGGTACATCTATACAGCCCCCTCTTTGTCCACGAGGGCACTGTTTCTGACGAGACGGGAGGGCAGAGCGAGAACCAATGCTTCACTAATGAATGAGTGCAAGGGCAGTGAGCTGGAGACAAGTCATCCTCTGCTGTGCTCCCTCCACCTACCCAGCACCAACCTGGCTAGTCCATTGAAACTTTAATTACTTTTTAGTCACAAATACTTAAATGACTGCCTGGAGCCCCTATAAAAAAAAACAGTGGAGTCCTGTGTAAGCATTCACACAATAGGAACACACACATTAGCTATATAAAAACCAAGCAATTAGGGCCCTCTAGCCCACCATATATACCTGTGAGGAGTTTGGTAGCACAAAAAAAGACAATTAGCAAAGAACTTGCCTTTGGTTTAGTCTTTCATGCAAACATTGACCTCTTATTAAACTCACGCCTCAACCTCCCTCCTCTCTCCTGCCTGTTGGCTTTTTACTTGATGAATGGTATGGCCTTACACCATTTGCAGATAACAACCAGGCATTAGCAGACTGCCACAGACTGGTCGCCTTTATCCACAACCCTCTGTCTTCCTGTCCCTCTCCCTTTCTCCAATCCGGTCCGCTTCTTAGGCGTATAGCTTAGCAAAAACAACGCATTTCATTTGTACGAGTGAGTCTGATGAGGAGACTGAGCCGATGTGTCTGTGGACCGCTCCAGGGCTCCTGCATCCTGTTGTCTTCAACACATCTTTGTTATCTCAGGCATCACATGCTTTGATTTATGCTCCTCTCCAGGTGAGAGCCTGATGATGTCCCATTCCCTGGTCAGACAACCCCTGGCTGGGTTTGTATTTACAACCAGCCGCAGCTATAATTATCTCCTATGGATAGGAGAGAACCCACAGGAAGAAAGACTGAAATTCCTCCGTTAATCACACTGAAGTCATAAAACCAGCAAGTGATTCAAGTCATAAAAAGAGAGGAAATATGCTGCTGCCACCACAAACACAGTAACTCTAACAGTGAGTAACTGTATCTCAATGATGGATAACCGGTGTGCTCGAAGATAACATTTCCACAGGGTCTTTAAAATGTGTAAGAGTATGTAAGAAAGATCCATCTATGTAGACATCCGCTGAATACTAAATTTGATGTACTCTGTAGCTTCGACATATACAGCACACTGCCTAAGCAGTGGCACCGTTTGTTAAGAAAATATCATTAAAAAGTCAGGACAGTCAGCCGAAGGACACCAGGGCACAATGCATGCATATACTGTATACAGGAAGTAGTTGGTGCAGACCTTGGCGAGAAGACCATTAAGATTATCAATGCCCCCCATCATCTTGCACAGCTGTCACGCAGCTCCCAGGTTGAATGACTTATGCTCTAAAGCAGTACATTGCGAGATCCATTGTTCTATGTTTTCACTCAAGTACTGTACTTCACTACAAACAGCAAATCAGATAAAAAACTAAGTGACAACCTTTTCAAGTTACTGAGTGCACATCATCTTTCATTTCCTCCGGACCACATCAGCAAGACCCTCCGTATCGAGATTTAAACTTCGGGGATTTGAAGGTGACAGATTGATTTACTAATACAGTTTGACAGGGAGGACTGGCAACCTTTTCATCTGTACCTTGAGAAACACCTGTGTCCTTGCGCACCTCAGGGCAATGATTTACTCCATTTTATCACAGCTGAGATTACCAGTGGTGGCAGCGATAGTATGATCTTTAAAAAAAAATATATATAGCAAACACAATTTAGTGTGTGACAACACCAGTTAAAGTTTCATCTTAAATTGAAGCGAACTGAGGGGTTATGTGTGCAAGGGGGCTGTGAAAACGCATAAATATGTACCTGGCTAGACCTCACCCACTTGAATGCTAAAACAATACTGGCAGGGGCTGGTTGTGAGAGCTGCAGTCCCCCCCATCCAAGCACTCAACACCCACCCACCCCCGCTCTCTTTCCTCCTTTGAGCCTGCTGCTCGCTTCTCAGATTGGACCAAATAAACAGCAGCCAACGCAAATGAAAACCAGAGAAATAGGCATAATTACACAGCCACAGCGCCCAAATCCCCTCCGTGAAGGACCAGGGGCCCCATGGAGACCCCTTCCTCTCAAGGACTGGAGGAGTCCCTGGCAGAGCACGCAGTAGAGCTGTAAACACAGACTACATACACTAAGGTGCGGCAAAGACATAAAAGAGTAGAGTCACATACATGGAAGTAGCAACTAAGAAGGTGGATTGTGTTAGGGTTTTGAGAGGCAGTGCGGCAGAAACAGAGGTTAGGGAAAACGGAGAGAGAAGAAAGAGCTGGGGATAGGATAGGCAAAGTACTAGAGATAGAGAACTGGCGAGAGGAAGAGTGAGACAAAGAGGAGGGCGGAGCTTTAGGGAGATTTGTAGGTGTGCTGCGGGCTCGAGGCTGGCTGGCGTCGCTGCTGCTGCTGCTTTGTTCTCGCTCTGACAAGAGGGTGACTGAGGGAACAGTCATGCTCTAATGCACCTGGGGGTTAGACGCTGCCTTGAGAGTTGCCAGTGGGGAGAGGAGCCCTATTTCTGGAAGGTAAAGCAATAGGACAAACAAACAAAGCAGAAAATATACCCAAGCTGGCAGAATATGTAAAATAAAAAAAAGATTTGGTTTGATTCACACCAGGTGTGCTGACTTGGATCAAGGGGGACATAAGGGACACTATTTCAAAACAGATGCTCTACCTTCTGGCCCTCCACTGATAGCAACACACTTGCCAAGGCCTCGCCACGGAGCTGTGCTGAGAGCCTTCACCTGTAATAAGAGCTTACCTGTCAGGCTGCCATGTGCTTTGTGTTGTTTGCATATGGCACATTGGGCAGTGTATGGGGCATGTTGCACTGAATAACAGCCTTCAGTCAAACGAGCTTCCTATAGCGCGTGGACAACACACATACGATACTGCTGTACAATCCTCACCACAAAGGGTTGTGATCACAATGAATTAAACTGCACTTGATTTTAAATGAGTGATTTCATTTCCCAGGTAGGGAATTAAAATGTTATCCACTTAATCAGTACCATAATTTAAATGAACACTGATGTGGAAAAAAAAGCAAAAAAATTATTTCTGATATTTTGAACTGGATATATAATGTGATATCTAATATTTGATTTGTGTCTTTGGTGCAGAGAAAAATATAACTTTTTTTGTTTTTTTTGTTAAAGGTAACACTTTATAATAACTTTAATTAATTACATTAATAATTAGCAACAATGAACAATAAACAGCTGGGAACAAATCACTAGTTCATATGTATTTCAGAACTTACAAATGTTAATAAATGATGACTTGTGATGTTGTATAAAATGTGTAAATGTTAGCGGATCATTTTTTGGTCTCAAAGGAATCATTTTTAGATGATATTGAGTATTTCATGTTTTATAAAGTTGCTATTAAATAGCAATACAATAATTGTAAATGTCATATGTGATAGCATTTTCTACGTTTGTATGTCTTTTGCATGAAATATGAGTATCTTTTGTGAATCTTCTAAAGTTTAGTAGAGTTTTAAAAACCATTAGCAGCTGTTCGTCAGAAGTTTGACGGGGGATATTGCCATTACATGCTACGAGAAATCCACAGGTTCGATAACTGATAATCCAGAGTGAGAGAAGATCACGCAGCAAACAAAAATACAAATATATGTTGTATGATTTTATGTAGCAGTGATCACCGAAAAGATCAAGGCTCTGAAGTCATGTAGTATTACGTGCACACGCAATGTTCAGGCTGTATCTTCAGTTTGTCTTATTAATGACACACCAAAAAAGATCACATCACATCAGTCCCGACATTTCACTGGATGCCTTTATCAAGGTGGCTGGTGGTGGATACAGGACATAAAGGCACTGGTTTTGTATTTCACTCTTCGATTTGTCACATCCTGTGTGGAGAGAAGATTTCCTGTCAGTGTCCATACCTGACACCGCATTTTTATTCGGGCAGATAGATTCTGTGCGAATCTATGGCATCTCCATTGGGGGATGGGACCCTCTTCTCTATTGCAGCCCTACTTTGTGATTTAGGCTGATAAGATGGGTTTATTTTCTCATCAAGGTCTTGCCTAGTGCAGCTTTAAGGCTTATCTCATGAGGAGACATCACATTGTCTCCATGTTTGACTGTGTTGTGGTAATTCCATTGTTACTTAAATGGGATGCCAGTGGATACAGCGTGGCTTTAGCCACACCGGATAATGGCTGTTTAATGTAGTCCCAGTTCCCACGGCAATGGCACAGGCCTCTGTCCTACCATATTAATGGCTACGCATGGGTGGTTTAGGGGGAGGATGGATCTCTCTCACTCACTCACTCACACACACACCTCCCATCAGGCTCTTGCTTATTACTCTATTGGAACATATTTTTTCTTTTGTGTAAGTCCATATTTTGGAGCTCAAATAGTGCTCATGTTACTCACTTGCTCACTCCGACAGACAAGTGTTTTTCAAGATAATAAACACAATTGTCCACAGATAATGAAATGGTATTACTGAGTTTTAGGGAGAGTTCAATCGATAAAGAAATCGGACATGAACAGAAACAGCTATATTCTACGTTTGATGCTGAATTAATGCGTTTCACGTCGACCATTTACCATTCGGCTTTGGGAGACGGAAGAGTACGTGATGGAGAATTTGCGTGAATCTACACTCAACTGGTGCTTCATTCAGGTCTCTTGGGTAAACAATGGTGTACCTGCCAAAACAGCTCCCTTTACCCTCTGTCTCCCCAAGCAAATTTTAGACTGCAGTCAAAACGTCACTGCAACAGATGGTTGGTTGGTAGACCTGTTCCTCATTTTCCACTATCTGGTTCAAATTTGAAATAGTCTTTCGTACAACACAGTCGTTCATTGAGGACAATGTAACATCTGCTGCGCTGTAAATGTTAATGATTATCCTGAATATTTATTGTGTTAGGCAACTTCCCAACTAGGGATGGTTCCATGAAAGAAGCCAAGCATTTCATTTTCACTATTCCCAACGGTTGTTTGCTTGAGGAAGAGGGAAGCATAATGACCACGGCACAGTAGTAGCGTGTGTTTTCCACCGGGTTTATAAAATTACCACTTTTACGTTTGTAGTTTATAGCATTTACCAGTCAACCATAAGCACAGACTCTCACCTAACGCCGCTACCTCCTGCATCGTATCTGACGCAACGGAGGCTTCAGAGCACGAGCCCACACAGATGCCCCTCGAGCAGCTTGAAGGCGTTTCAAGTATCAAGGGGACGCATCAGTTCACCTGCAATAGAGTTTCTCATCTTATATCTGCACGACAATGATTCATCCTTGAATGGCACACTGGAAAACACTGCAACTCCATTTTGTTATCAGATAATTTCAAAGAATCACACATAAATGACAGAGTGGAGTATATCACGTTTCTGCCTATAGTCTTTGAATAAAATACACGGGGGGGGAACTGTGGGGAAATAGTGGGACTAAAAAGTGCTTGTGGATTTTCCGTAATTCATTCTAGTCCAATAGAAAATGTGTGAATTTGAGTTGTGTTTGACCGCGGCAATGACAAACAAAAGCTGGGCCAAAAACAAGGCTTTGCTTTGGAGTGGGAGAGTCTATAGCATATATCGAGAGTAAACACAATATCACAGAGAGCCCTGACCCTCCTCCCTCTCCCTACAGCTTATCTGAACAAGGCCACCGGTTTCGGTTCTACGACACAAAATAAACAGTGCTGACGTTACCTGACCAAATGGCTGGATGACATCACCCACTGATACCTAATAGCAAGCAACTGTCAGCAAACAAAAGGCCGGGTACAGTGGGACAGTTTTGGTTGTTCAACAGAAACTTTGGAGAGACAGGGAGAGAGATCCAGGTATCACTAGTTTAAAAGAAACGTGGCATCGGTGAATGGAATCATGTTACTGTGCGAGAGTGACAATAGCTAAATAATAACACTTCATCAGACAGCCCTCAAGCTAAGACACAGGGGAGCACTCACACAGGCCTGACAATTAGTCAACAATGCATCTCATCCACAGAATGGGCTCAGTGCTCACAATGATGTATGCTGGTTATTTTTCAATAATGCAAAGGTTTCCACAGGCTTTCAAACGAGGGCAGCTGCTGGACGTCTTAATAGGAAAGTGCTGATCAATAAATAAAAAGGGGGCCACGGGCATGCTGGAAAAGTGATGCATTATGGTCTCCGACAGACCCAAGCCCTGGCGGCCGCAGGTAGGCATGGAGCACGTAGGGTTATATAAATGTGATGAAGAGGATTTGGGGGAGTTATGGGGGGGAGGGTTAGCAGTGAGAGTGACATGCAGCGGTTCAGAAATGGTGAGCAGATTACAGCACTCAGGATATTAAAGTGGAGGAGAGACGACGCTGCAGGCAACGCACATCCCTTGGAAACTTCAGTATTAGCAGAGGGTGACAGAGGCCATGTCCACATTTCCTTTGACACAGTCTACATATAACAGTACAACAGAGCAACTGCTACAGAGGTACGCTTTTCCATGCCTTCGTGAAAGGACGGACTCGTAGTGGGAAAATATGCGCTCATGCTGTTCAGAATGAAAATGCGCTGTTTGGCTTAATACACTGAGATCTTTTCAGATTGTCATTCATTTGGCACTTAAACGCCGATTGTTCTTTTATGTAAATGTTCCCTGAAGCTCAGGATATGAAGTGGCTATTAAATATTCAACTTTGGTCTCCATCACCGTAGGTTGTGACATATGTTCACTTCACGTGCATGAATCAGTAATGCACTGTTTTTCAAAGCATTCATCAGAAATGTCTTCGCAGAATATGCGTCCGCCAATGTATGTATAGTACACTGGATTAATTTGAAGCATGGCTTTGTGGTGGGACTCATATAATGGGGGTGTCTCTGCCTGAGCCAGCACCACAGCAGTGTCCTATACCTCTACTAAACATTCAGCAAATACAGCATGAAATGCATACAAAGTCCTGCCAAAAAGTGCTGAGAAGGAGTCTGGCCCTGGACGACCATGCATGACAAATCCTTCTCTCACACCATCTGTTCCATTGTCCACAAGTAAAGATAAGTCTTGCATCAAGTACAAGCACTGAATACTTACCATTTAATTATGCCGGGCACTTGTGTTAGATACATTATATGATTTCAAAAATCAAATACATACATACACAATCATCTAATCTGCTCAAATGTGATCAATTATTGGCTTAACATAAAATAGAAAATATTGAATTGCATAAACGTGGAACATTGACACCTCCTGCAAACTCAATAAAAACATAATTGAATGGGTGTAAATCCATAGACCACAGGCAATGTGACCTTTAGAAATACTCAGTGAGAGAACAAAAATAGTTGGCGTCTGACCGGTGCTGACTTATTTGGTTTTTTTTACAAAGGCCAGCTGATATCTCAGAAGGTAGCCTTTTGGGGGGAAACAGGGCCAGTATGACCATGGCAAGAAGCACTGTTGCATGACCACTGGCTTATCAAACGAAAGAAAAAAGAACATACAATCAATATTTGATTACAGTCACGTTTGATTTCAGTCATTTCGACTGTGCTTTTTATGGAAGCGGTCTCCATAGATATCTCAAAAGAAATGAATCTTGTGCATATCATACATTTTTAAAGATGTGTGGAGAAAAACAATATAGGAGCTAGCTGTCATCAAAGTGCATCTCTAATTGTGCATGGGACATAAACACGACAGCGGGGCGCAATGTGCACACAACTCTGTTTGTTGGTATAAAGCACCAAGCTATTTTTGTTCAGCGATGCTGGAGCAGGCCATTTTTACAGCAGATAGCATTAACACATAGGAGAGGGAATTCACACTACAGCTGGAGTGGGCAGTGGGCTGAAGACCCCGTCTGCTATCAATTAACAAGCACACTTAGTATGCGTCTGAGTCATCACCGCCAAGGGACTGACAAACGCCGTCCCATTGCTCAAAACAAGTGTCACAATAGCAAATCTGAAACAAAGCAATAAAATCGACTCACCAACGACTCAATAGCATTAACATAACACTGTAACAAATCAGGAAACTCTGTGCATGCATGTGTACAGGGTATTAAGCGCAAATATGATTAATATTTTTGCCACACTACCATATAATTTAGGCATGGATTAGTTTCCTGTTTTCACTACTGGGGAGAGGAATGAATGTGCATAGTCACTTAAGATGATGCAGTTAGATATACTACACTTATTTTATCCCTCTACACATCGTGTTCATTAAAAAATGCTTCACGTTGGTAGAGCAAGAGCATGTACATTTTTAAAAGGCATTCCTTGATATGACTGAGAGCTGTTAGCCTGAAACATTAGTTCCATAAATCACCAGCAGGTTTCAGGCTTTTTGTTCAGGCTCATTTTGCCCCCAATTTCTCAATATCAGTAACTCCAAACTGGCAAAATGTACTTCTGTTAGAAGTATGACATGTAAACAAAAAGACAAGACCGATGCTAACATATGGCAGAAATGGCTACATTGGAAGACAGAGCACTTTGACATGACTGATGATTTGGACTCTTGCCATTGCCCAATTCCTCCTTTTCATGTGCTTTTTGATCATAAACCTCTATGAAATCCAGTGGTTCTCGGCAGAACTCAGAGACCAGGGCTGAACCATTTCCTAAACCATGACCACAGCCTATCTTTCCGAGGGGATTCGAGTACGGCTCCATGTTCCACATACATATAACCGTTGGAATGCTCACCACATCTCAGGACCATGTTCACATTCTGCTCCATGTGCTTTCCAGCTGTGATCGCGTATTGCCTTTCCCTCTACTCTTTGAGCTTTGTTTTGCATTCTCTCACAGCAGTATGAGGGATTATGTTTCCATGCATCAGCTCTTAATATATCAAGCGCTACCCTCCTGTGTGGAAAATTATAAAATGATCTACAGTTTCCACCTTATTTAGACACCACTTCGATTTGTCTTTAACGGCTATTGCATACATACGTATACTCCGCTAAGATAGAATATACATGGCATTAACTGCTATTCTATGTTGCGATCTCTTTACTTCATAATAATACTACTTTATATTTAATATTAAATATAGCATCAAGGCAGGGGATGCCAACAGACTGGAAAAGCTGGTGAAAAAGGCCAGCTATGTTGTAGGAATCAAACTGGACAGTCTGGAGGTAGTGGCAGATATATGGATGAGGGGGAGATTAACGCCATCCTGGAGAACCCCTCTCACCCTCTCCATGATGAGTTGAGGCTGATGAGGAGCACCTTCAGCCACAATAACTGGACCCTAGTCCCTTAGACCCCCCTCCTGCCAACCTGCACTATGTTGCACATGGATATTACTCATCTCTGGACTATATCCTTGGACTCAATCCTGCACAGGAGTCTATTTATTGCACAGGACTAATGTCCAACACTACTAGGCACTACCTTTTTTATAGTTTTGGTTTTTGTATAGTTGTATTATTTATATTACCTTCCATTACTTGTACTTATTACATTACCAGTATTTTATTATCTTTCTCTATGTCTGGCATTGTTCTACCAATTCCTGTTATGACACCTGGATTTCCCCTAGGGGATCAATGAAGTGCAATCTAATCTAATCTAATTAACATTTTAAAATAGTGACATTTGCATGTGCCTTTACTCTTACCAGATGTTGTCATTGTAGAGTGTGTCAAATCCTTGGATATAATATTCAGCAACCTGAAAGAACGGTTCTGGATCCCTTCAATGGATTTATTGCCGATGCATTGTAAATAAAATGGTAAATGGACTGCATTTATATAGTCGTTTTCAGACGCCCAAAACGCTTTACTTTACATTACCATTGGCGGAGGCTGCCATGCAAGGCACAAACCTGCTCAACGGGAGCAATTGGGGTTAGGTGTCTTGCTCAAGGACACTAGGACAGATTTTTTCCCAAGGAGGAGCTGGACTCGAACCTTCAACCTTGCGGTTGCTGGGCGGGAACTCTACCTTCTGAGCTACTGCATCTGATGCGAGTTACACATCCTTCATATAATTTTTGAAAGGGAAGATTTAATTGTCACAATTGAACAAATGAGATTAACTGAGTTGTGCTCAAACAGTCAGAGTCGAGGTGTTGCCTATGAAATTGTCAGTAAAGGGAATAAAAAAGTACGCCGCAACACTCGCACTGTAGAAACGCCATGTTCTTAATACAATAAATAGTCTCTATTTTTCTACAGAGCGAGTGTTGCGCCTTACGTTTTTGTTCCCACAACTGAACAGATGAAATTAAGTAACAGCACTTTAACGTCTGCGCAGTTCGCAACTGGCCTTTCATGTGAAAAGCAACTGGCATGGAGACATAAGTAGGGAACCACAAAGCCACAGCGAGGGGAAAAGAACAGACTGAAAGCTGAGCAGGGTGGTATGAGTAACTCCAGTCTCCACTGGTCGTTAGATGTCTAACAATGTGTATTGACACAGAGACCCAAGACACAATACCATTCTATGGATTCTCAAATATGAACAAGGGAAGAAAAACAGGACAGCCACTCCTAAAATGTGCCTGGTCAGAGAAAACATGGAAATAGTAATCAAGCAAAAATCATGAAGCAACTGAATGGGTTTCTCTCAATTTCATTTGAAAACACCATAGTGGGTGGGCTGTGGGTTAGGGGCATAAAAAGAAGTCAGGAAATCAACTCATAGGTTTTTTTGTCAGTGTAGATTGTGTTGAAAATCTAGGAGTGGGCCTCACCACGTTCATTAAATAAAACCGAACCCAAATTACGAGCAATAGGAACAACAATCACCAGCTACAAATCTTAATTTAACATTTAATTGTGAGACCAGAATACCCAGTAACGTCCAGATAAAATGGAGAGGAGGTGAGGAGAGCTGCTAGTGACTAGAGATAATTGTGCGGTTCAATGCAATTTCAGTGCTATCAAATTGTAACTGTGTGACTGCTCTACTGACAGCTTGTGCTATTAACTGCATTCAAACCAGCAGCGTAATTACCCTCCGTGTTAAAAGACATTCTGTAGTTAAACTTCAGTGTGCTGATAGGGACTTGAAATGCAGGAGGATGCACAGTGAAATGCGCCTGCAAGAACAGAATAGGTTCTTGCTCATAGGGCTTTGATGGAAAAAAGAAAAAAAGAAATTATATAGCTGATAGTGTATCACTATTGATTAGAGGCAGAGCAAGTGAAGGAAGTAGTCACAGGGAGATTCAACAACTCAATTAGGCCATACTGAAATCCCTGTCACTCTCTCAACAGCGTAACCAATAGAAAAACGTACTGTCTCAAAATGAAAAACCAAAGGCTGATTAGCATTCTAGGCTTGTGAACAGGCCAGGGAACCATCTCCCATGATGGCAGCATCTCTCTAAGAGTGCAGCTGATGGTAGGGGAGTCAACCCAAAGCTTTTTCTAGCCACAAACAAAACTTTATCCCAGATGAAATCGTTCACGTGAATGTCCTCTGACATTAGCAGCATTTGAAATCTGCTGACAGGCTTTAGACTACACCTCTGCGGTTGGCTCAAAGCCACGGGGGCCTGTCCAGTGGGAGCCCAGACAAAATAGCTGCACACTGCATGTACACGATTTTCCTCAGGGTTTCAGGGTATTATTGGGAGCTCTTACCCTTACGTTGCCCTCCCTTACCGTGTCTATACTGTGGGCTGTTCATTGTTTGACAGGATTGACAAGCTCCCTGGCAGAGCTGATTAAAAGCTTTAAGGTCAGAGAAGTGGGACAGATATTGAGCGAACACCTGTCTCCTCACTGTGAGCCAGTCCCCTACTGGGTGTGTACTCCATTGGCGTAGGATCAATGGCTCCATTAGACTCCTTTCTGACAGCGCTGCTTTGGCTTGCAAAGAACCTTTCACCTGGCTCTTCCTCTTACTTACTTACCTTTACTTTCCCTCTGGCAGTCAAATCAAAAAGGCCGTGGTAAGAGGGAAAGTGTTTTTTGACATACAGTATATACAAAATTATAGTCCAGGATCATCATAAATATTTTTATACCACCAAGTGCACCGGTTAGCCTTCGGTTTAGTTAAAAAAAGGCCTGAATAAAATGTGTAGCAAAAAGCACTCAATGAAATATACTTATTTTCTCTAGCTTCAGATTTAATTTCATCATGGATTTTCACATACTGGTAAAAATTACTTGGAAAGCCTTGCTGCCCACTGAACATTTGCCAAAGGATTATAGATAATTAAAGAGATGTATGAAGTTCAGTTGAAGCCTCACCAAATAAGTTGATGGTGTCTTGGCCACACGTTTTCTCTCACTGTAACTGGTTTTTTTCTTGAGAGGGTCTCACAAACTGTAACAGCCGGTCAGAATCTCTGGACTCGTAATCCAGAAATGGACATTTCAATTGACTTCTGCCCTACTTTGGACAATAGTGAATTAAGATACCCGTTCCTGTGGATATCTTAACCGATTTCATTCCTTATGGTTGGCTCTCCACTCAGAACTTCACAGAAGAGAAAATGTTCCTCTTCTGACATTGTATCTCACAATAATCTGTCAAATGAAACCAAATCCCATAGCTTTACCCACGGGCTCAGGCTTCAGAGATGGGTGACTTTCACAAAAAAATATCTCTTAAGCATGTTCCATACCACTCGTCACTGCTTTCCTTTTTCACAGGTTTCTAGATCCTCCACCACACAGTAACTCTCGCATGATATGATTCAGTGGCTGAGCACAGAGGCGTATTGTGCTGCGGTTTTATCACGTTAATATGATTTGTAATCTTGTTTCAGTTTGCTGTGAGAAAATAACGTAACTCACTAAACTGACTTAATAGACATAACAAAAGGGAATTTTGTTTTAAGACATTGTCACACATGCATTATCAAAGTGTCAAACCTGCAGCAGTGCTCATTTTCACACTTCTCATCTGTCACACAAAAGGGAAACAATGCGGACAATATGTGGTATCATTTCATCGCTATTGTTTCACTAATGACTGCAAAAGATCACAAAATAATTGTTAATTCAATTGATGAAAATGTATTGAACGGAAACGCTTCAGTGACTGACTACATGCAGACTACAAATGCTGTCTGGGTATATTTATTAACTAGTAGATGATTTATTACCCCAAATAACCTGTTTCGATATATTACCAATTTGGAGAACCAAGCAAGGACATCATCACTTTGTGTTTCTACATGTATATTTGGTGAAGATGTACCGTACAATAGTAATGATACTTTGGATAATACATGACAAATGTATAATTAGAAAGTTTACACAAACCAATTCCGTTTTCAAAGCCTATTTGTGTGTATTTATGGTGACCGAATGCATTGATTTGGGTAACAAAAGCATGTAGTAGTGTATTTTGCCCTTCTTTTAGCCGTACCCATGTCAGTCAATGAAATAAATGACTAGTAGAGACAATTAGAACAATGAGACCTATTTAGTAAGGAACACACCTGAATCTTGCAGCCTGTATGGGTGTGCCAGTGTGTTGAGCCGTAGTGCTTTAGAAAGCACACTTATCTGTTAGCTCAAAATGACAGTAGCTTGGTGAAAATGTCTCATCTTCCCTGTGCCCTTCACAGATTGCAAGTTTAACCTGACCTTCCACACACTTTCACTTGCAATCCCATACTCACATGGTTGGTTGAAAATGAAAATGAACCAGGTGCCCGTGTCCTGACAATTGGCATTTAATTGCATTTATTTTTTTAAAGAAAAAAGTACAATACTAAGTTGGTAGAACTCGTACTGCAGTAGACATATTAATCTTGTGAATGCATCCTGAAATATGGCTCGACATATGGGCTAACGCAGACTTCAGTTAAATAAAGAGCAGTGAGCTGTGACAGGTGTATTCCTTTTGGATTGAATCTTGTTTTAGGTTAACTGAAATTTTAATTGTCATTTCAAGATGATGGATATGTTTAGGATAGCAAAAGAAGACAACACAATAAGTTAGAACAGAAATCACATCAATAACCGTATATTTGGTTTGAACTGAGCTAACGTTAGTTGGGACCGCTATACAGATATAGGCACAGACTCCACCTATACAACGCATTAAGATACTAAAAGACATTTGACTGTGAGAGTGGCGCTCATCCAAGCAGAACTATCAAAAGAAGCTATATCTACAGTCTACAAGAAGTGTTCCTGAAAAATAAAGCACTAGAGTATAGTAGAGGAAAAAAGGAAAATGTATTTTACGCTGTAACTCAAAATACAAGTATATTTTACTCAAGGGTTTGTGATAACAAATGTAAATGCCCCATTTACAGCCTCAAAATAAATGTTGTTAACCTGTCACATGCAGTCAGTCTCTGAAATAAATACAATGAATCACGATATAATCAAGGCCAATGGTGGGTTGAACGGTTTCAACAGAGACTGGGGATTTAAACCAGGATTTATGTATTTCGGCTTGGCTCCAATGTATGCTCATGTGCCGTGCAGTGACATACATTGTCATACAACTTAATACATAATGGATTTGCTGGTGCTAATGTTCGATGTTAAGGGCTGGTGCAGGGCAGAGACTATAGGAGTTTTTATTTTTTTTAATCAGGACTGAATGCTTTAGTACGGAAGCTTATTGCTGCCAAGTGAAAAAAAAAAATATATGGGCCCCCCACCCCCAAAAAAAATAAAATTCACAAGCTTAATGCTGCCAAGTAAAAAAAATAAATAAAAAAATGTAATTAATCATCAATCATGTTTATATAGCCCTTTTACACAAGCATGTCTCAAAGGGCTTTACATTGCATCATATATGCATACTACGTCATCATATGTGACATAGTATATGATGTATATGTAGTATGCATATGATGACATATTACATGCTTGTGTAAAAGGGCTATATAAACATGATTGATGATTAATTACATTTTATTTTTATTTTTTTTACTTGGCAGCATTAAGCTTGTGAAATTTATTTTTTTTGGGGGTGGGGGGCCCATATTTTTTTTTTTTTCACTTGGCAGCAATAAGCTTCCGTACTTTATAGTAATGAGCAGCCTCTCTGTTTATGTGTATCATGCTAATGTAGCAGCTGAAGAAGACACCATTTGGTATCAGTCAAAATGTGAAACAGAATGATTACTGAGAAAACATTTCTGAACGGTCTTAATTTTCTCTTATTTGTTAGGGTGCCTTTGGTTGAGCAATAAAGATCATTTTTACAGAGTAGCTGCTAAAAGTGTTTGAACATCGTAGCAAGTGGCAGGTTTGTATTTCTCAACAATAACAACAACAAAAAACTACTTCAGAAGTGGGGTTTATTCATGTCAGTTTATTGTTCCTAATGACAGTGGATTAACCAGCAAACTAGCATTAATAACTGATGCATTTAGAACTAACTGCATCTTTTTTCCGGCAATGATCAAAGACATTAGTTTCCTGGGAGGCAGGAACATCGATGGTGTACAGCAATTAACAATGTATTGTATTCATATTCCCAAAACAGAGTTATTTGGCAATTATCATGCTCACTGTGGTTTTGCTATATTTTTGAAAAACTATTTACTTTATGAATACAAATGTCCCTTCCCTTTTTTATCCCGTTGTAGTAGGGTGAAAAAACAAACAAAAAAAGAGTTCAATATTTATATACCCATTTCCTAGCTACGAGCGGAACTCACTCAGCTGCAATGAAGTGAACCTTGTTGTGACCTAGTTAGAAGAATGCCAGATGACAAGGCCATGCCTACCCTCTATCCGTGAGACTAGCCAAGCAGAAACGGCCATATCAAGCATGATATTTTGCAGAGGGTTGCTTATCGACAGTTTGTTAGGGGGATGCGGGGCAGCCAGGTCTGTGTCCTACTCCGTGGCTGATAAGGTGGGCAAAGACCAGATTCTTGGTGTTCCAGCTCTTAGGTGCAGGCTGGGCAGTTCCGCTTTGTTTATGTGCTGCCACTCCCCTGCAGGGTGAGCAAGCCTGGACAGGAAGAGGCGATGCTCCTCTCTTTCCCACCGCTCAGCCAGCTTGACTTTTGCTTGGCTGATGAACTGTGACGAGACACGTCTCCAAGGTTGTTTGAGGTGCTTTCTGACAGGCAGGCCAGTCAGAGGAGGAGTACGAAACAATGTTGCACTCGGCTGATGGCTCTCAACCTTCATATCAGCTGGCTCTGTCGTGCCGCGACACACTCCGCTGAACGCCTGAAGGATCCCCACTGTCGCGATGTAAGAGCTGCAGGCCGGAGAGCCAGCTGCGTAGGTTTCAACACGAGCAGGGAAGAGCGTAAACAACGCTGTAGTAGGAGGAGTCAGGCGCCAGAGTACTAAATTCTCAGGTCAATCTAAACAAATGTTTCTGTGTAAGTGTGTTTGTGCGTGCGCAGAGATCGGTGCTCTTTTTTAATTATTATTCAGATCACTTCTGCAGGCCAGTTTTTACCTCGAGCACACAGAGCCCGAGCCTATCCCCACCATTAATGGGTCTCAAAGCACGCTGCAGAGATTTCTGCTAGTGGTTTTGTGATCATTCTCTGCGAGGTGTTACAAAGTGCCCTATGTGTTGGTGAGGTTGTTATTTCAAACAACTCTCTGCAAGTCACAAAGAAACCACATGTCACTGTACTTCAAGATCTCCTTCACGTTTGCTGAAACAGGATCCAACATGACCATAAATGCTCACCCTGCCAGGGTCACGGAGGGGCTGCTACAACAGCAAATCAGTAAGCCCATTGTACATTTTGCAGGGAGCTTGACAAAATCCCATAGCGCGTGAGGCTGCCAAAACCTCTGCATGCTTATCATACAAAGATCCTTCTTAAAATGGTATGTAGAGTTCCCACAAGTCGAATTCTTGATCATGTAAAGGCATGGAAAACACATTTATTTTGCAGATCAGGGATGTCTAACCTTTTCTTTTTTTCATGAAAACTACCACTGAAAAATAAGTTAATGCTACCTACTCTTTTTAGTTTTTTTATACTTTATAGTCCTAACATAGACCTAGTAGTTATATCCCAAACCATATTCACCCCCACTGTGTTATTGAAGCTACTGAAATCTAGCACAAAAAGGTAACAAAAAGACTGACAACAACATTATCCTTCCTTGCTTCAAATTCCTAATTTCTGGTGGTATGGTGTTCAAATTTGACTATGATAGTTGGTCAATAAAAAACCAGGGAGGAAAAGCGATAACGCTACAATCCTCCTTTGTGTTGTCATTCCTCTAATCACTGTTATCTTCTCCCCAAACACTCCTTGACAAGCCATCTACATCCACTTAATAGGCTAACCGTTGTCTAATTTGTGTGAAGTTTTCCCAAGTTTTTCTTATTTTTGGTATGAGCTCGTTTAGTAGACTCAGCAAGTGCAGCTGCGTCAGGGGATTACTAGTTAAAATTTGCGCTGTTTGTTGATTTGACTACATAAACCAA
Source organism: Acanthochaenus luetkenii (assembly GCA_900312575.1). NCBI lineage: Eukaryota > Metazoa > Chordata > Actinopteri > Beryciformes > Stephanoberycidae > Acanthochaenus > Acanthochaenus luetkenii. The sequence goes on from OMOT01038712.1 coordinate 56,740, forward strand.
GGAGAATTAAAGGTTCGATCAGTCGTAGGGTGGATGGTAGTATAATTGGATTGGATATCCGTTGGATGGCCGCAATCTGTATATGCATTACAGCCTGGGAAAAAGCTTGATTCCTACCAAGTCTCGTGTGATGGTAAAGAGAGGTTTTAAAAATTGAATAGTCTGACATTTTCATATAAATACATTTTGCTACCGTCTGTCGTGGACTGACGTAACACAACAGTTCTTGATAGCTTTCTTCCCGGTGTCGGGTCGTTCTTTCCAAGGAAAAATACTCTGGCGCGTTTCAGGGAGCAGCAAAAGCAGTTTGTTTGGAATAAATAGAAGAACTGGGTAGTTAGCATGAGCAGTGATAGCCACCATGGCTGAACAGACAAAGAAAAGAGCGCCACCTACAGAAACCCAAACTTCCTCAACAGAAAATCCAAGGAGAAAGACGTCACAGTACCGGACACCCAGTGATCTCTGGGATGTGCAGTGCAGCAACACCACAGCGATGACAGTTTAGCACCAAAGACGTCGCAAAAATTAAGAAAACAAGGACCTCATAGATTAACACTTTAACATACTGTATATAGTGAAAAACAAGTTCTGGGTTGTTCAGAGAGGTACCGAGCCATGGCGCACTTGAAGGTCCCACTCATACATACACACAAGAAAGAAAAAGCACCAAGTTAGAAATTTTAGCTCAAAATAGCCCAAGAGAAGTTCTTCCCCATGCCTCATCATGTAAACCTAAGGTGTTAGGTGTTCACCCTGCACTTGAGGCAACAGTTTGACATTTTGAAACAAGATGGCGTTTCTATTTTAGCCATTTCCTCAAATACTAACATGTTAAAGTAATCAGACGTGTTGCTGTTGAGCATTTGGTTAGCGCCGTCACCAAAGTGATGTGCACGCCCACCATTCATCCCATTTACTGTAACTCTTGCTCATATAATAATAATAATAATAATAACCTGCATTTGTATAGCACTTCAAAATGCAGATACAAAGTGCTTAACACAAATATTGTAACAATGATTTCCTTCTTATCACAACAGCATGTCATGATCTGAGCTCTGATTTCCATTTATGGAGTTTACTGGAGAATTGTTGCAATTCCTCTCTGAAGATCCAACAAAGATGCCCTTGAAGCACCCAGTATCTAAAACAACACCCCCATTAATCCAAAGTCTTCTGGAATGGACGTTGTTCAGGTTAGCTAAATATTTGCAGATAAACTGCACTAGTATTTCACACTGCCACGTAATGTTTTCATGATACAGTGAATTCAGTCATTTTAGACTTGAATACCGTAAGTTAAGACAGGATTAAAGTTACAATGCTATAGCTATTTAGAACACTGTATATTGACCTGCTTCTGAAGATTAAAAACAATGCCGATGATGCATTTTAATTCCATCGTGTTTAAATATTCAATAGGTTCAACACATCGACACAGCCCGGCATTTTTGCGCGCTAAGGGGTATGTGTACCCTCTCCTTGAGATAACACTGTCCATGACTGACCTTGCTGAGGTTATCGCCCTGAGATCTGGGTCTGAGATGTTTATATTGACTATATGGCTGTATGGTTCACAGAGTCATGTAGCAGGCTCTCCCCGGAAAAGCAACGACAGCAGCTACGGCAAACTACAGACAAACAAAGGCAAAGGCCATCCCAAAGAGCAAATACCCTCCCCATTCCAATGAAGTATAGGCAACTGAGGGCAGCCAATGAGATTTAAAGACAGAAGTGCTATGAGTAACCCACAGGTATCAAATTGTTCATAGATGGCACAATGAAAGGAGATATGTAGCAATTTCATAAAAAAGGCAAGGTAAGTTACTAAAAATAGACAAAACAATATGAGAGAGAAAAGAGAGATATATGACTACTTTCTTTCATTAATATGTGCAATAGGTGCATGTTAGCGTGTGTTGTTTCTACTTGTCTCCTTTCCCTCTTTGTAAGTTTTTAGCATGATAGTGAACACTCCCTTGTGAAGCTGTAACACCCACACTGTAAACAAGAAAGCTCCCGAGGAAGGAACTTTGAGAAAGCCTTCATCAACGGTCCTTCACAGAACCTTCCCAGACAGGCAACCAGGAAAATAGGGGTGGATTTTAGATCATGAAGCAATTAGGATATCATTAGACAACTATTTAATTTCATCTAATCTTATTTTTATCTGACTATTTATGACAGTAGCAATTCATCACACTCATTGGCCATTTAACAGTATTGTATCATGGCAAATGCACCTTCAATGTTCACCATAACATATGCAACACGTGTACTGTACATGCATCCTAGGAAAAATATATGTTATAGTCACAAAAACTGACCCACGGTATTAAAATATGCACATTTCGGACAGTGCACCAGTTTTCCCTGGTAGTTTCTCAAAAGCACCCCAAACAGCATCTCAGAATTGCTTAGATCCCCAGCACTGAAAAGGTGATCCAAGGGTGAATATTTATTGAGGAACCATAAGCTCCTCATTGGCTCCTTTTGGATTTTGGAAGCACACCAAGGTTTGTAAGACTCTAATTTCTAATTTATTTTCACAGCACAGAAGACAGCGAGAGAATGAGAGAAAGAGGAAATAGGAGGTTGATGGAGAAGACAAAGAGCAGCGTAACAGCTGGGGTGCCAAATCAAAGGGGAATGGGGAGGGAGAGGCTTGTTTTGCCCCAGCGCAGTGATGGGGGAGAACCAAGCGTGCAAAGCATCACATTTTCATATGAGCATCAGTGCACAGCTTAGAACTGCATTATGGAACTAAAGCAGCAGAAAATATCCTTGAGGAACAGCTGAATAAAACTGTGGCTTATTTATAGACCATGAGGAGAACACAGTTGAATGATCTAATTAAGTTAATTTAAGGACAGTGAAGGTCCATCGAGCAAAAATTGATTTCTAATGTAATGTGTAGAACCATTATTTTGGGAATATGCCACATTATATTCAAATTTGTGCCTACATCTTCATTCTTCTTTCCGCAGATATGAACAATTAACAACCGAAACACAAATCAATTTACTCACCAATTTGGGCGGACAGTTTCAAAAACACTAAGCAAACATCTACGTTGATTTATAATCCTGTGTTGGAATTTCCCCACAGGGGAGCATTGCCAAAATGCTCTCACCATCCAGCAAGTTGGGACTGCGAGGGTTGTTGATTGTAAATAAGGCCTAAATGCATAGCTGTGCATGTGTGGCCTTGCATATGTGTGGCACACTGTTAACAGAATGTTTGTGGTGTTAATAAAATCACCCATAAGAGAAAAAAACATGGCGAAGCCACACTTTTGGTGCTGCACAGTAAAATATAGTGATCGCTGAGGGAAAGACGTAACTTCTGTCAGACTCTTCCTCCAACACTTGGGTCATGTTGCACAGCAAACCTGGTTCCCCAGCCTCGGCACCCGCCTCACACATGCACTTAGCAGATGTGCCACTGAAAAGAAATAGCACTCTGTAATGTGGGAGTAAAAAAAAAAGGAAAGTGTGAAAACGCTCAACAACAAAAAAAATCTAGGCAAGCTGGTTAATAATGTTGTCCATATAAAAGCAACCCCCCCCCCCCTCCTTGTACAATAACCCAGACACATGGACAGGATCTGGTTCAGTGCAGGTCAATAGAGCAATACACTGAAGGCTTCTTGACAGAGGATGAGGCTATAGAGAAAACCAGGAATATACGATATAGCAAATATACATAGTTTCTATTAAGGTCAGTAAAACAATTATATATATTATGAATGACCACTGCAACCCAAACAGCAGCAGACGAAGAAGGGTAGTTTGTGAGATACGGCTGTTTCATGGTACGTAGTGTGAAATCATGACATTTCAGTATGGTATGGTACTAGTGTCAAAACCGACCCAGCTTTCAAAAGCGACATTATTTTCATAGTGAAATTGCGGTAAAGTCAAAATGATATGGTGCGACTGTCACAAGCAAGTTTTCTGAAGGTTTCATCTGTACACATCTAAGAAGTAAAACCCATCCGTGTCTTTCAGGGTTAAAGTAAGACTCACAAGTAAGAGTGGCATATCACACCCGAAAAGGGTTGTAAATGTTTATGTTTCAGGTAAATTGCATATCAGCAATACAATTGAATATAATGACGTTAATAAATGTGTGTCCATGTTGCCTTTGGCAGTACTTGAATATAACATTGTTCTATTAAAATGCAATCACTCATCACCCTGATCTTCTTGTTCCCATATCAAGACATGCTCGTTCACATCAGCTCTCCTGGCAGTGACACAGTGTTGCAAGCTTTAAAAAACTTCATGCATTATTATTAGTGTCACACACCATGTAGGACATACATCAATAATTTGACATTCTTAAAAATCTGGTAAAGTTTCCTGTATAGTTAAAGCAGCACAACTTCCCTTGTTGGCAGAACCCAGAGGTAACTTTTTGAAAGAATGTAACTTCAATAGACAGAAATCCTGTAAGGTAATGTCAGAAAACTGCACACAGCATGCTCATGTTTACCAACCCAGCTGGTCTGTGATGATTTATACCGACGGACACCAAAGAGACAAGAGAGGCAAAAGATCTAACGTTGGTGAGTCCAGCTTTCTGTGGACACTGCGGTTTAGGAGACTGGATTTAGTTCTTAAATTTCGATTAATTACTTCCTGTGGATGGAGAAGTGTACATTCTTGAAACCAGAATTTCATTCGGGCAAATGGGGTGAATCCATGGGGTCTCAATTAGAGCGGATGGGAAGCTCTTGTGTATTACAGCCCAACTTTGTGATTTAGGTGTGTTTTTAATACAAATCTATTGCAGCTTTATGGCTCTTCAAACATGTTTATTTTTCATAAAATATCATTTTATTCCCTTTAACATCATCCACCTGGGATGTGGTTCATGCTAAGGGCATAGGCTTACCGTTCAGCGCATCTGAGACAGTCCATACTGACATGCATGACAATGAAGCAGAAAGGTGAGCGCTCAACACTGACATGTCACTGCCGCTCAATAAAAGAGCACATTTGTGACCCCATTTAGTACCGGCAGGGTCCTCTTGTGCAAGCTCGACCATGCTAATCCCCAGCTTTCACAGTGTCGGAGTAACACGCTCAATACAATTCTATCGAAATCAAACAAACATTTAATGGAAATGCACACTAAACAAACACTCCCTCTTATATACACACACCGGTCCGTTTCACCTGGGGGCAAGTTTAACGGCTTTTCAAGATTATGACTCCCATCCAGAGACCGGTTAAACAGCTCGGCCTACAGCTGATGTCACCCATGACACTTTTTCGGTTTAGCGCAGACATGTGGGTGAGAAGGGCGTGGTCCGCTCTGCCACAGCTTACTCTCAGGGCAGTCCTCCATATAATTTCTACACATTTCACAAACCACGACATGGCCAATATGAGACGGTTGAAACCCCACAAGCACTGCTGACAGCCAAACATAACCCTCTATCCTTTGCGCACACAAGCTTCAAGGTTTGACAGCCACTGAGCGCCCATCCCCTGCCATTATCCACGAGGAGCAGTGTCGTGTAGTGAACATGCTCTAACCACACAAGAAATCCCGACATCTGAACCAAGGACACTATGCGCCTCTGGAGGACAACAGTGCAGGCGATAATAGAGCCTTACTCTGTGGGAAGCGCCTTCCACTTCCTTCACTCTCCCATCTGTTTGGCCTTTTTACTACAAGCAAATGGCTTCATTGTAGGTTTTATCAACGGCCTCCGGCTGACTAAACGGAATCCTACCTCTCTCCTTCATTATCTGTGAGCCGGCAGTCAAACAATGTCAAGGTCTGTGTAAACCAGGGGTCTACGTTCATGCGTCACGGAGGGCTGAGAGCATGCAGGTTTTCATTCCAACTAGGGATGTTGATGATTAATCCAGGATTGATTAATCACCGTTAACAATTTGATCGATCAAGTATCTATTAACCAACAATGTAGGCTATGCGCTATGTGCTTTCTCAAAACTTTCTGAGGGGCATACCTCTACCTCTGGATGTAAATCCCACAGACTGGTGGGAAAGGGACTGCAGGAAGATTCCCTAGGCGAAAATATTTATGCATCCCGGAACAGCTGTTCCACCAGAGGCTGGATTTACTGTCAACAGGCTGCGCACTTGACTCACCCATGACCACGTACATATGCTCTTATTCTTAAATAAAAACTTGTAGATAAAGGTCCATTGTCGGGAACCGAGATTTAATTTTTCCAGTTGTTATATGCCTCAGCTGCTGGACGGCCCTTTTCATTTACAGAAAAATGTGTTTTGTTTTGCTATGCCTGCCCTGCATGTTTAGTCTGCATGTCTAATCTGCAGGTTTTGCCTCATGTTAAAGTGTTTTTATGTCCTCCAATTAGGCCTATAATTTCTGCAGAGTTATTAAGGTTAATCTTTTGAATCTAGCTTGGTTGATTAACTTGTTGAGTAGACCTAAAGACAGGTGGAATGGAAGCAGCAGGAGCAATTTTACGAGCCACAGAATTCTTTTATATTTTATCTAGTATTTAAAACATATTGGGTGTGAGAATTCTGTTTTGTTGTGCTGTCAAAATAGCACCTCTTAAATGTTTAAATAAAGCTTTCGTTGAGGAAAAAACACATTTTGTATTTTCTATGTCAAAAGTTGTTTTTCATATATAGATTTAGGGCTGTGTGATATGGACAAAATCTCTTATCACGCTATGGGTAATTTCATGTCACGATAACGATATATATCACGATATAGTACGTTTTCTGTAAATTTGATGAAGGCCACATGCCTCTAGGGCTGGGTATCGCCACTGATTTCCAGAATTGATTACATTCTGATTCACTAGGACATTTTAGATTATCGATTCAATATCTATTCGGTTAGGGATGTTTCAGTTACAATACCAATTTTGCTTGGATATGAAAGACATTTTAGAAAACTAATGTGGTAAATTGTACAAGGAACCCTCTAACCTGGTGCATTATTAAAATATGCATGTTTACATTAAGAATTGACCCCAAAGCAGTTACATTAATGTACTTTTTATTTAACATGACCAACACACTACAGCGGTGTATCAGAAGAGAAATTACTGAAAGAAGACAACCATATATTAATTAATAAGTCAAATTAAACCAACAATCAGAAATTGAAAAAAGCTCTGTATTACCTTTGAAACTAGTGCAAGAAAGCCCCTTCATGATGCTTTCTCACTTCTTGGAGATTGTAAGGCTACCTTCATGACACCTGGGATATGGGGAGTTTCCCACCTATGACGCTTGAGTGACGCAACCGCATTTTGGATTAAAAATAACATTGAAATTGATACCTTTCAAAGGGCATCGATACCAAATGAGTAGTATGTGAGTATAGAAGTATTGATACCAGTTTCGATCCGTCTTTCCACATCATCAGCAGATGGTTACTGTAAAATGATGACAGAGGCTTTTACCCGAACAATGGCTTTTATTTAAACACTTAGCAACACGTTAACTCTCTCTCAGTCCATATCCTGGTCTACTCTACACCTGTCTCTGTATTACCGTAACTCTCTTAGTAACATTGCATGGTAAATGTCTAACATTTTCTCCATATCTATTTAGGCAAGATTGGCTATGGTGACTTTATACTCGTTACTGTGCTTGTAAAAATGCAATACAGTTTTGTGTCACGCTCCTCTGTGTTTGTTTGTTATTCCAGTCCACGTCTAGAGAACATAAAGCAGGGTCTAGAATGACGTAAAATATGTCCGTAAGGCAGTTCTGCTGCTTTTTTGCAGCAATGGCAATAGATGAATTAATTGGTCATTAACGTGGCTGACGATCGATCAATTCTACACCAGGTTATTTCACTGGTTAGCACACTTTCAACCAGAGGAGGAAATCCCCTGGTGTAGTATTTAGTTGGAATGGCACACGATTGGAGACCTGTGGTGTAAACTATACAGAATAAAGACTATCAAGAATGATTCATACATGGGGATAGTTTACATGGCAACAGCCAAACAATAGTCCTATTCATCGGGCCAAACCCCCAGTGTTTTGAGTAACTGTTGCTTTTGGAGAGACTTTTGTACAGTGGCTAAGAGACAGTTGGTTGGGAAATGTAGGTGCAGGTAGGGACTTGTCCTCCCTGTCATAGCTCAAACCTGAACTTCCCAGAGATGAGTGGGGGTGCAGGGGAAACAGGACAGGGAATGCAGAGCCGTCATCTGATGAGTGCATATTGTGATTATTTATTTAAAACCTCCAATGACACTCTGGCAGTGCAGCATTCTTCAGGGGGAAGGGCAAACACAAATTGGTAGAATCCCTGAGCGACTCCTGGAGCTTGTTCAGATCTCCCCATTGCAACAAACTCACTGAGGTGGTGACATTATAAACCCCTATAACTCTGAGTGTAACATCTGCTGCACTTTTTACAGAAATCGTCCAATTTGTCTGTGCTGCTTTCATTTGATTTACGACGGTTGCTGGTTTCTAATTGGTACGCTAACACGGATGCCACCAAACTAAGAGAGAGATATCCCACAGTCCAACGTGCTGAACTAGCAGTGTTCTACTTCTGGCCCATGGCACGCCGTTATTTCTGCAGTGCCTGCTTATTCTGTGATTCCTTGTTGATAGCCCTCACATGAATAAAACATTGGGGACTTAATCATGTATCATCCTCACGCACAACCATTGAAGTGAAGTAACACGCTCAAAGCAGCACGTGCCACAATAGAGCTAAATATGGTTTCATATGAGCACGGTCAACTTCAATATATTAATCAAATGTTTTTGATCTCATTTGAAAAATACAACCAATCTATCTTGAAATTATTTCCTCCTCAAACTGAACCGCTCAATGGGGTGCCTGGCAAATTTGATTGCAAATAAAGAAGTCAAATTACTTGCAGATGCGTATTTTTATACTCATTTTACACTATCCAGAAATCTGCCATGCCTTGTTAAGACTAAGGAGCACAGCATTAAGATGAGGCCCACCTTAAGCATCACCATTGTTCCAAGTGTAACATTCAGTCGACGTACAGTATTCACAACATAACATTCATAACGTCCCTAATAAATACCCAGAATTTGTGTTATGGTGTCCTTTTTTTTTGGTTCCCGAGTCGCACTGTGTTTACACAAAAGGTTTCCTCCCCTCTTGTGACACCAATCAGATTTGCTCAGCCAACAGTCTTGTGAAAGAATCAACGGCAGAGATATGCCGTCGCCACAAATTGGAGCTTAGTCACTACAGAACTACCCCATTCACTATTGTTTCCTTCTGGAGTTCTCCCCTGCGCCTAACTATCTGCATTACTTCAATAATATTTATCATGTTATACTGAGCAGCCTCGCTTTCCCACAATACCCCTTCCTAATAAGCCCTATGCACAAAAGCATGCTGCGTACTAACAATTTTCCCCACGTCCATTGAAGTTCATTGTTCCAAATACTGCACACTGCCATTCTTCCGCCCCGGGCAAAAGCCCCCTTTTTTCCCCAAAAAATTCCTCTTGCACCCACAATCCCTTCATAATGCTTTGCCAACACTTCTGTGTCCATTAGCATCTGG
>OMOT01038714.1:0-12828 GCA_900312575.1 Acanthochaenus luetkenii
CACACACACACTCATTATCCCACATCGACCTGTTATGCTGTTACCTGCTTGTTGATGAGAGAATCTGTTACTGTTGTAGGTTTTCTCTCTCCACTGTCCTACTGTTATCTTACATTACATTACATTACATCATTTAGCAGACGCTTTTGTCCAAAGCGACAATCTTCTGTTAAGTCTCCTACCTGTGCAGTCTGGCAGTCAGCGGGCTAGTAGTTTAACAGTGGCTGCTGCATATGACACAACTTGGGTTTTATCCCTACAATGCAGTACTGAGTGTGTGTAAGTGTGTGTGTGTGTGTGTGTGCATGTCACTCACCCGAGACAGCAGTGGTCGTTGGACGTGACGAACACTTGGGAGACTGAGCAAGTCGGAGAGACAAGGCCACCTGTAAACGTACGTAAACGTGTCTGTAAACGTGTGCCGCCTTGGTCATAAACCCTAATCCACCCAGAACTGTTATCAATAGAAAGAGATGATTGATTAATCTGCATGTGTCATGGCCCTACTTTGATGCACTGATTGCTGAAATGTGATGCACTTTGCCCTCAGGTCACTAGCCCGATAAAAGGTTTAGGTGCTGCTGATACAGTTGACTGTTTTGATAATAATGTGCAGACTATCACGATTTGACCTGTGATGGTAAGTTATTAGGAAAATGACCTGTTTTATTACCCCATGCTATATCATATAAGATACATTTCGCAGGTTTGCAAGTATGTTAGAGGGGAACAGCACTTTAATCTAGGACAGCTCAGTCAATATTTGTGAACATGGACAATTCTCTCCCGAAGCCAGAAGCCAGAGAGAGAACATCACAACCCCGGGCGGTTTTTGGAGGAATAACGGAACATTTCCTAGTGGTGTGGAAGTCACATGGTTAGCAGCCACAGCCTGAGAGACAGCCAAGAAACCACTCACTAATACTGTTCTGTTTCTTTGTTGATTATTCATACAAGCTTGTACACACACACACACTGAATACTCGTATATATCTATGTATGTCCTTGCTGTAGGTGTGAAAGTTGTACTGTTTGATTTGTTGTGTTACGTTTGCTCTGTGTGCTGTTAATGTCCAAGTCCTTGTCATGCTCTAGCGACACACATGTAAATGTCCTCGTGCCAATAAAGCTGATTTGAATTGGAGACAGAGAACCCCACTACTGAACTGCTGAGGAAACTACCGAAAACAAGTGTCGGCCATAGGACGGTCACTCCTATCTCGTGGATGTTTTGTCCTCGTTTAGCTTCTCGACCAATCCCACTCAACCCAATCTTATGACCGTGAAACGTTTTGAGGCTCTGAATGACATATTGATGCTTCTCGCGTGTATTTGGAGCGTGAAGGTCGAAGTGCGTGAAGGTCGTAGCCCTTATTGAGCAACACATTGGATTCGTTCGATTCCCTCTGTTATTCAGTTGAACGGGCACATGCTCTTTCTGAACGGTCCCATTTGCGGCAAAGGGTTTAACTCCGCTCAACCAGGTGACGTCCTGGTGTAAAACGAACACGGCAATTCTAAACACGCCGTGATTGGTCAACGTAAGCTAGCGCGTGCACAGGCAGCGCGTGTTTTTCCCCCCCAGCGGCGTCAAGCTAGCAATAACCCGGAATACTACTAAGACGTTAGGCGGGTCGGCATTCAAAATAAAAGCATATGCAATTTGGCAGTTTTGAACTGGAAAGAAAATATATCGAGTGTGCGAAAAACTTTTTTTCTTTCAAAAAAACCAGACCCCTTCTTAAATGTATTGTTCATTTTCACTTCGAATTTTGTGCATCACTCAAAACGTTGCAACCACGGAACTTGAACGGATTCTGTGGTTGCAACGCATGTTGAGCACTAAAGGTTTCATTTTGAAAGTTCGAACAGGAAATAGTATTTTACGACAGGACGTTTTGTTTCATAATCTGGTTAGCTTGATGGTGTTTGCTCTATCCAGGAAATACCTTACATTTGCTTATTGACCACACAATACCGGTCACCGTCACTAGCCAATAACGTCTGCCTACTTTGTTTATATAATTTTGACAAGCCAATCAATTTATTGAAGTTGGACACTTACACAATACAAAAAACGAGCCGTTGCTATAGGTTTGGTTACGTGTTGTGCAATGAAAGTGACAGTGACAGAGTTGACTTGCCGTAGCTAAAAGAAGCTAGCTAACTAGCTCGGCTAGCCAAATTCAAGTGTAACAACCAGGATTGTGTCGGTCTCCTGTGTCACAGTGTCAATTACTGAATATATCGACCGAGAGGGCCGTGTACCTACAACGCGTCAAGGTATCGTTAAGTCGTTTTTCAGTTGGTTTTTACAACTTGTTTTTCAAATGGCTTTTGTAGCAGCGACAAGAAAACTGGTTTACTTAACGCTACGAGAAAGTTCACGGAGGACAGCTGTCATTTCACCTGCCTCACTGACCGGTCAGAATAAAGCGACGTGCGCTCAGAGGAACTTTACCACCGGCACACCACCTCTTAGGTAGGTATCAAGAGAGCAGTTCTCAAAATACCGAGGGCACTTTGAACGCAGCCTCACGGCAAACTCCAAATGTGTCAGTTTAATGTGACCTTGCTTATTGGCACAAGTACATACCTGGTGAAACACGACTTAAGACCTTGTACTAACCGTTAGGGTCACTTCTTCAATATATATCCGATACACCAAACAGGACTAATTTCATTAAAAGTTGAACTTTTTGAATTGCTTTGCTTGTTATTCCCACAATTCCCCTTTTCCACAGAAAACACTGGAGGGCGGTGGTGAGTACTGTGAACAGTTCTAAGACTTGAGGTTTTATTGCCCAAGTAGCTCCTAGCAATTTGTAAAAGATCTTAAGTCATGTAACTTACTACGGTACCAGCTATGTATTGTTTACCTGTCACATGTGTGAGTTTTCTCATACAAGTAACTTGGTCTAAGTCTGTCATTTTCGAAGGGAAGTTTAAGATGCTGAAAAGTCAATCAGTCATTCCAATGTTATTTTCTGAAAGCTTTGTCTGTGCTCAGTGTTCATTAAACAAAACTTGCTGGCCAGAAAGTGTTCATCAAGTTTTCTTGTAGCCTATCGTAGCAAATATGCATAGTTACTAAGCTATGGCCTTGAGGTTTTATGAAAAGCTTGGTTAGTGCTTATTGGAATTGTGTGTATGTGATGTATGCCACCAATTAAACTATTTTTTTTCCATAAACCAGCCACAGTGCCAAACTGGGTTCAGAATTTCAGCCAGTAGTATTTCTTTTAAAAAACAAACAGAAGATTGGTTTGCTTCCTGGCAATGGGGCTAGGGTGTTGCTGTACAGCATTTCCTGCGATGTGTTAATTTCAAGCCCTAGCAGGTGATCTGAATCTATTCAGGCTTTGACCAAGGCTAAGCTTCCCAGGGCCAAACAACCTGTTGGATTGGGTAATTATTCTGCTGGCTTGCTGCTTGCAATTTGGGTTGAAGGTCTGGTAAGCCAGGCTGGCCTTAACCTGGTTGACACTGGCCATGTGTGCTTACGTCAGTTGAGGAAGGCCGGCCCTGGCCCTCTGTCCAGTAATCATCTTCAAAACAACATCGGTTGGACTGTAGTGGAAACCAGACTGTTCGCCCCTTTAGAAAACCTTCACAAACGAGGAAGGAATAACATTTTTACGTCATGGGTGTGCTCCAACTTAGTTATGAAAAGTCTTGGAAAAGTCATGGAATTTTACATCAGGACCATGTGGGAACCCTAATATTTGTATTAGAGAGGGAAAAAAAGCCATTTGCCAGCCAAATAACTGTTTTTTGTTTGTTTTTTCCAATACAAAATGTTAAGGTGCCGCTGTGTTTATGCACTCATATATAATTTGGTAGGCCAAAAATTCAGCAACAGTAACAGCTTTGTGTTACTTAATAAAATTAGCAGTTCAAATACGTAAACAGTCAACCAGCCAAGGGGGTTATAGATGCCTCTAACTTCAGGGCAATACAGCTACAGGAAACATTATTCAGCCCAGCAAGGCCCTAACACCATTGCAACCATGTATCCCTGGAGGATTCGGTGTCCAGCGGGATCTAATAGGTGTGATTTAGTTGGCTTCCCTCCGCAAATGTGTCTTTTAGTTTTCCTCCTGATGTTTGGTTTGTTGCAGGCCTAGGTCATTTGTGGCAGAGGCCATAACTTGCTTTCAAATTGTATTTATTAGTTGTTCGTTCAGTATAGTCAGATGGGGCATTAGTGTGATGTGCATTTAATGTCAATGTATTTTAGGCCATTTCAGATTTTATGTTATCTCCGGTCTTGATGATGAATTAATTAATGATTGACTTGATTAGTTAATTTTATCTTTGTGTTCTGTTGCTTTTATTTGTTTAAGTGTAGGCCATGGTCATCAACCTGTAATTAATCAAGCCCTATGTGTGTTGCCATTCATTGGATATATATGTGTAATGGCTTAGGCTACTTAATAGTGTTAATTGGGTGGCACCCAAAACTCAGTAATTTTAAAATAATATTCCATAATTTGTTTGTTGGCATTTCATGACATTTTAATTAGTATCTGCTTTTTATTATGAATTTAGACAGCATAATTGTGTACTATGATAGCTCAATATCATTATTTCAGCATTATATTATTCTATTGAAAGATTACATGGGATAATATTGAATTTATGCACAGCCATAATTTGTAATGTCTAAAACGTTTTCGATTGACAAATCAAACTCTTCTAGGAGATATGTGTGAATATATCCAGAATTTAGATGTCCAAATAAGATGCTAACATGTAACCTTTGATCATGTTGTATACATATAAGCATTGGTACATGAGACTCAGAAAGCTGATGGGTTGCCACTAAGGCATCATTTGACTGAACAGACCAAAGTTAATTCATAGTCCAAACAGTAGGGAACAATATTCATTTCCATGATAACCGTATCAAACTAGCTATCATAGCCATCTGAAGTGTTCTGAACCAGATTACCATGAAAAACCAGGATGTGTCCTTTCGATTCATTTTAATTCTATGACTTTCCCAACGTGGTCAGATGCATCAGGGAACTTTCCTCTGGCAAATCTGATCATTTGCAAGGTCCCACAGACTGGTGTGGTCCTACTGGGTAGATAAATGTCCATTTTGAAAGCTGGGGAACTCTGTTCATTATCTAAAGTATCATGCTGAGTATAACTGACTAAAAGAGGCTCCAGGCTAACTTTTTCCACTAGAAGCACTGGTATTATTAAAATGTTTAGGAGCACCAGCCCAAATTTAGGAGCACCACTTTAATCGACCTTTAGCACAACACATTCATATTTTTTCCATCATTAAATACAGGCACTTAAAATAAAACGCCACATTTTTATTTCTGTAAAGAACCACAACACTGACAATACATGGCTTTCCTTTCCTTGCAATATCTCAGCCACGTAAATTAATTAATCCATTCCTGTCAGAAACAGTATGACTTATGAGACCCTTTTTGCAGGCTCACCTGCTCCTCATCTGAATGGTCCTCGTCAACATTTTGTGATTGTTGAGGAGTCCTTTCTTGTAAAAAATGAATCAATAGTTAGTTTTCATTCTCGGGATAAGCTGCAAGAAAGAACACATATCCCACCTCCCGTGATTAACGTGATATACAATGATTAAAAACAAAATAAAACACTAAACTAAATAAGATTTTTACCAGAGAAGTTATGGTGCTGATTGGTCACAACAACAGGATGTAGAGCAACACAGAGACAATGGAAATCCTCCAGTCATTTTACATGAATGTATTGCACTGATGAGGAAAATGGCAACATATGAACATGTCACATATAGAGTGGCAGGGATGTTTTTGTTGTTGTTGCCAAAGTGGTGTTAAGGTGGGTATATGAAGTTTTCCTTTTTCTGCATTTTACAGCCTGAATTCAAAATTGAATTAGAATTTGTAGAATTTTTGTGGCAATTCGACTAATTGGACACGTCGTCAATTTAATTATTTGTTAATTGTTAATTAATTTATTTATGAAGGCACTTCATACACTGGACCTCAACAAAGGCTGCCCACGTGACTGTTAAACATATACAACATATACATATATAAAAGTTGATCTAATGTGAGAGTGCATTATTGTTTTATAAATTAACAAGACAATAACTATTTTGTATAGTTTCAACTGTCTTAGTTGCCCACAGTGAGATATAGAAGCATTGCATATTTTTTGTGTTCAACAAATATACCGTTCAACTCAACTGAGTGCACTGATCAGCTCTGACCACTGGAGGGCAGTGTTGCTATATGAGAGACTCTGCTGCAATAATAGTTTTTTGTTGTTGCAATAATAGGTTTAATACATTAGGTAAATACAATTTAATCAAATCAATTGTGTGTGTTTCTGTCTGTCTGTGTCTGTGTCTCTTCTAGGTCAGACAATAAGGTGACGGTCCACTTCATCAACAGAGATGGTGAGAAGATCACAGTGAAAGGGTCGCCTGGAGACTCGCTGCTAGACATCATCATCGACCAAGATCTAGACTTTGATGGCTTTGGTATGCACACACACGCACACACACACACACACTATCCATGTTATCATAGTAGTTGACTTTGAAAGCTTTGGTTAAAGCAGCGCACACACAACCACATGCAAACATGCACACACAAACATGTACTGTATATACAATGTTTTCCCACTGACTAAAAATGGTATATTCATACTTCAACTGAACACAATATTTTCAGCGTCTCTCGTTCTCCATTCCCTTTGCTCTCCTTTTTTTCTCTGCCTCAGTCTCTTTCTCTCCCCCTCTTTCCCCCTTCTCTCACTCTTCTTCACTCTTTCTCCCCTTTCACCAATTTATCTCTCTCTGACCTAAAGTGCGTTATTGGCATGATGAGACCTGTCTTACATTGCTAAAGCAGATGTATGAAAATGGTATAAGAATTACAACAAATGGCTGCCTCTCTGGAAATTATGTAAATCTGATGTATCAGCTTTTTAAAAGTTTTCAAACTGTGTGGCTGTAGGAGCGTGTGAGGGAACGCTGGCATGCTCGACATGCCATCTGATTTTCGAGGATGAAGTTTATAAGAAGCTGGGGCCGATCACAGATGAGGAGATGGACATGCTAGACCTGGCCTACGGCCTCACTGACACGTGAGGAGAGCACACACACACACACACACACACGCACACGCACACGCACACACTCACACACGCACACATACATAAATAGGCCTGTAAATGCATATAAATACATAATACTCCCATTCCCACTGTGGGCCAAACATGCCCCAATGAAAAATAACTATTATTTTAGTGTGTATATTATACTGTCTATGCTATTCATTAGTGAGATTATTCTGACTTTAATGTACTTGATTGATATCTTTATTGATAGATGCTTGCACACAGTGTGCGAAATACCCCACAGCAATCGGGGGGTCCCGTGGAAACCCTAATTGTTGTTCCCACCCTCCATTCTCTTCTCTCCCCTCAATTTTTCCTCTCCACTCTCATTTCCTCTCTTTCTCTTCTTTCCACCTCCCCTCTTTTCCTCTCCTTCCCCCTCACCCCGTCCCCCAGGTCTCGTCTGGGTTGCCAGATCTGTCTGACGAAGTCGCTGGATGGCATGGTGGCCAGGGTCCCAGAGAGCGTATCGGACATCAGACAGAGCGGCGACGGATCCTCTTAACTGGCAACCGGCTACAGAGAATGACAGTGTGTTTGTGCCGGGTCAGAATTGAGGGCATGACATATATGCACAGGGCCCATGGGAAGTGTAAATCTGTCGGTGCTGCAGATTCTGATTGGCCTCCACAGGATTGTTTTCTCTTGTTTTTTTTACTTGCAACACCAAATCACAGACAAGCAGAGCCATCTCTCGATAACCAGGAAGAAAGAATACAGGACTGCACTCCCAATTCACTTGCTATTAAACAAAAAAAGTTCATTGGCCAGATTTATAGGCAACGATTAACGCTACACTATGATTATTAAAAATCCACCTGTTTTATCAGTCTAAATCATAAAGTGTCCCATCCACCAATTTAGACGTCGTAGACTTTCCCAAATGAACTTCTGGTGTCGGGTATGTACACTTCTCCTTAAAGCATCATTAAAGTTTGGTAGAGGTTTGGGTTATGTAGTTACTTTGCCTTGATGCAACTCCAAATATTGGCGAGATATCTTTAATAGTTGCCCCATAGATTATACTTGATAATCCAAAATCGTGTTGATTTATCTCCCCATTGATTTGCATTGCACAGAGAAACGGGTTTCGAAGTCACACTTTTAGAACACAATCGAACGAGAACAAAGCAGGTTCTGCCAAAGTATAAAATAATAAAACCCGGTTCAGCGTTTTTCTTAAATAAAAATGTCAACTTTGTGTTGATTTTACCATTTGAATTTGAGTTGAAAAAGAGTACTTTTACCAATCATTGTAAACGGATGGAAAAAAAACGCTGAGGCGGGTTTTGTTATTTTGCACAGTTGTGGTCAAAAGTTGACCTACACAGAACATGTATATCATGGCAGTTTTGAGTTTCCAATGATTTCTACAACTCTTATTTTTCTGTGATGGAATGATTGGAACACGTATGTCTTTGTCACAAAAAACGTTCATGAATTTTGGTTCTTTTATAAATGGATTATAGGTCTTCTGGAAATATGACAGAATCTGCTGGATCAAAAATATACATATAGCAATGTAAATTATCAATTTTGGTGATGTAGAAAGTTGTGGCAATGAAATTAGCTTTTTGGCCTCTTAACTTCTTGTGATTGATTGACTACAGCTGGTGACTTCTCTGAGTCATTTAAACAGGGCTCATTTGATACAATCATTAGACTCAGCCACAGACGCTACAATGGGAAAGTGTAAGGAGCTCAGCACGGATCTGAAAAAGCAGATCATTGACTTGAACAAGTCAGGAAAGTCACTTGGAGCCATTTCAAAGCAGCTACAGGTCCCAAGATCAACTGTGCAAACAGGTGTTTGTAGGTATAAAGTGCACGACGTAGTTGTCACTGCCACGATCAGGAAGAAAACAAGCTATCCCCTGCTGCTATACAAGTGTACTCCAATCCATGTTATGTCAGATTAGTGATTTCCCGAAGGAAGTCTTTCAGTCTTGAACATTTGACATCACACAACTACGTCGAAAGATTTTTCCGTTATGCAAACATTTGTAACGTTATTCTCACATGGTGTGTAATTGTGAACTTTATGTAAAATGAAAAAAAATACTATCCAGCTAGTAGTGTTCAGGGTTGTCTGTTTGTGACAGTTTTATCTCTTAAGGGAATGTATTGTTTTATGTTGACCTTTTTCCCCCCACATACTCGATCCACACTTCACCAATGGCAAGTAATAGGTTTCAGGCAAACGTTGGATCTTTTACTCTGGTGAAGAATGTCATTTGTTAACCCTCAGCCTCAAGCCTGCTATTGCTGTCCACCTCCAATTGTAGGTGTGCATTCAGATGATCTACAGACTGTGAAAATGTCTTTCCTTTCTTTGTAACTGTGATTGGATTCACAGTAACAGAAAAACAAAATCTGTCTTTCTCACGGCTGTCCAACTTTAAGCAGCTTCAATGTGGTTTCTCCATTTGTCGACTGCTACATGAAGACGACATCTCTGCCCCCATTTATGTCTCCATTTCTTTCCCCCTCTTGATGAAATCCAAAATGTGAGATACAGAGCTGACACCAATCCATGTTATGTCAGATTACTGATTTCTCAAAGGAGGGAATTGGGAAGGGATTAGTTATCCAATCGAAATAGTAAATCATATCTTGGTTGCATAGGATTAAAATTCAGACCCTTTTTTCTGTGTGACCACATCCTATATTTAGCAAGGTCAAGGAAAAGGTACACATAGTACAACTGAGTGCAGCCTATGGATATGACCCACTGACAAATATCTTTATGTGAACCAGTACAACAAGCAATTCTGATTGTTGTTTTATAGTATTATATTGATCATAGATGCTGACATCCCAATATATTTTATCGTGTTCTATTTTATGTAATTATACCTGATCAAATCTTTCAGGTAACCAGATCATTTCATCTTGTAATAGCGTGTTGAGCTCAGTCTCTAGGTGTTACAATATGGTGTGTAATAACCACAAATGTCAACTAATAACCACATCACACACTGTCCAGATTTTAACTCATGGGTCATTTAATTTGCAAACGCAGCGTTTTAGGCGTAATTATTAACACAGCACATGAATACATGGTAGAAAGGAGGCATAGAAAATGTACGAAAGCAACAGTCCTGTAGCCTATTTAAACAAAGGTTTGAGCTGCATAAATATAAGCTTGAAATACATGATGCAACACTAAGAATGTACCCATTTTCCCGTTGAGGATCAATACAGTTAATCGTGTTTACATAATAGAAACATCTAGATATGATGCATTTGATAATTCAAATCGATACAGGCGTTTGTGAAAATGTGAATCCACATTGTTGGCAACAAAGTAGAAAATAAAGAGCCTCATTATTGTACTGCTGTTTGTATCTGAATCTGTATCGATCATATGTTGGTTGGGATCACACGGGTGACGTTATCGTATAAGTGCTTACTAAAGAAGCGTCTGATACATCCTTAAAAAGATAGACATTTCAAAGAAAAGGTCTCCTGTGACCTCACTACCATCAGCAGTAAAAACCTACATTCATAATTTATGACCAGATATTTTCAGAGCAAAAGCTCACTACAGCCAGCAAAATGTTTCAGTGGCATGCAGAAAAGTCAGTTAAATAATGATGTTCATATACCATTGACATCCATTGTTAAGACTTTAAAATAACATGTCAAACCACAATACCAACATCAGTAAATACAGTAAGTACATTTGTAACCATTTCCAGGGCTTGGTGAATAATCAGATGATGAATTTAATCAACACAACTCAACTATGTGAACGTACAATCTTAGATATGATACTTTCCCTATAAGCTGCTAATTAGACATGATGTGAAGTGATGGTCCTGAATCAGTCATTTTTATATTTGTGATAGTATTAATTATATCAGCTAAATTGGTCAGATATCTTAAAGCTATTCATAATTTCATACATTCACTTGGTGCAAAAAGCAAAAGCAAAGTGCAGATCTATGCATTGTTGAAAGTACTCTGGCTGCATTTACACTACAGGCCAAGCGACAAAAAGTGAGTCCACACTGCACACTTTATATGTGACACAAACCAGGTGTGAAAGTCCAGACTGAATGTTCAAATAGAAGATTGTAATTGTAGTTATACAAACCTTTTTGGAGGCAGAAATAATCTCATTGGTTGAGTTCAACTTCAATGGGTGGTGTCAAATAACCCGTTTTTCAGAGGAGTTAGCTAGCTTCATAATATTAGCTACCTCCTGTCTTTTCCAGTTGGCTTCAGTCACGACTGGCAGAGTATTACTTTATACCTGTCTGACATCGCTTATGCAAATCTGAACAATACTAGGCTTAGACTGACATATTGGGCAAATATTGGCTTTTTAATGTTGTAGGCCTCAACATCAATAATAAATAAGCTAGTCACATAATACGCCACATCCCTTGTGTCAATATCTAATAACTGTAGATTTTTCATTATTAACCCAATGACACTCCTTGCATGGGAGTGACTATTTGTTCATGATTAAAGAAGACGGCACCAGGCAGTTTTCCATTGGCAGATTTGAAATTCGGCCTGTTACAAAATACAATCTGACACAAAGTCCATGGCCCAAGATCAGATACAAATTAGATTTAAGGTGCAAAGAAATCTGATACCAAAACAATATCTGTTTAGACAGCAATAACAAGATCATTTCCATCCACATAAGGTCACAAAGTAGGATTCTTTCTGTATGTGTAAATCCAGCCTTGAGGACAGTCAAGTAAACATCACACTGACTTGCCGTTAAAACACAAAAGCAAAGTGCAGCTCTAGGCATATTTTAAAATGCACTTAATTTCCCACGTAAAAACATCCCTAGTCTTGCTTGGCATGTACTCGTTTTCTCGCTGCATGTTCTACACACCTAAGTTCAGGTCCTGTTTGTAGACCCAGGCAAAAATGTATCGCAATATATGGTTTCAAGTAACTGTAGTAACACTAGAAAGGCCAATGGATTTTGGGGGGTCTAAGAGAAGCCTACAAGCAGTCAATTGAAGGGGGTAACTATAATTACAACCATTTCCTTGTATGATTTTGTACATTTAATAACATGTTTGTATAGAAAGCAGATCTTGGAAAAGTAATGGAGGGACGAGATGTTTCAATGCTAAAATGCCTTTCTGGTGTTTATTTATCTGGCCAGAAGGATTTTGTACATTGTAGTAAAATGGACTGTGTGGTTGAAATGCAGTTCAAATGTCTGAAAACATCATATGTCTTACTGGTTTTATTTGGACTACTCTGACACACCAGGTTATGGTTGTAATCAGACATAGGATTCTTCAGCAAATAAGAACTGGTCAAAGTCCGGCTCTGCCATGGGATCGCTGCATCTCCTTAGCCATTCAATGTGACTCTCAACCAGGGCTAGCGCCACCTGCTGGCCGCTCTGGGGGTCACTGCGTGGGTGGGATGAAAAGTAGTCCCTCACTGCTTTGGTGGTGCAAGGGGAGAGGCAGAAACGGGGCTCCGACGTCCCATCCTGAGAATCCACCTCGGAGACCTTCAGTCCCGGGTCGCTGGGGAGCCTCCTGCGGACATCTTGCCTGTAGAGAGCCTCCAGGTGGAGGGTGGAGGCTCTGTCCACAACCAGCCGCTCGGGCTCAGAGGCCCGGCGCTGGGAGAGCCTGGCTTGGCGTTCCTCCTCTACGGTAAAGGAGCGGGACTTTTGTCGCCTGAGCAGGGCTA
>OMOT01038718.1:0-20979 GCA_900312575.1 Acanthochaenus luetkenii
TTAGCTTTCAATAGCATTAGCTAACCGCGAAAGGGAGTGATTGAAGGCTCATTGGTTAGAATGGTCACCATCACAAGGCATACTAGCGAATGTAGAGAAAGGGACGTTCAAGTGAAGAAGAAAAAAACGGAGAAAAACGGTCGCACCAGAACAATTATTTCCACTCGCACAGGTGCGACCAATTATATTTCGAGGTCGCACAGACTAAATTTTGGTCGCATATGCGACCAAAACGGTCGCAATTTCGAGCCCTGCTGATTAGTGAAAGTGTGCTGTAATGCCGGAACTGTGTCATGAAATCAGAGCTCATTTTAATCTATGTACTTTACAATTTTCAGTTTACGCTCAACTCCGCCGCGGAGCCTAAACATTGCTTTTTTGGAGATATTCTCACATACCCCATTGGGACTGTAGCTTAGCAGCAAGAGGCTAGCAACGGGAGCCCGCCGTTTCAACAGCAGACTTGGGAGACAATACTGTCTGCGGGTATTACAGATATGTAAGAGAAATTATATATAGGTCCAAAATCTCCAACTTATCCTTTAAATGACAAAGCCATGCAGCAGTAGGCTACCTTTTCCCTGGCAGCAGTCTGTTTCTCTCTCAGGTATTTCTCTCTGCAGCGATCACACACCAGGTACCAGGTACTGCCTCCTATGCCTCCATCTCCACAGTTCCCAGCCCAACCACCACAGAAGTGGCCAATGCTGTTGTAGCCCTGGCCTCCAGCATAGCGGCCACAGCCTGCCACAGAACACAAAAGAGTGATGTTAAAGGCACAGAACATATTTTACAGATATAAGCCACTTTGATCAAAACAGTATGATGACACACACACAGACTCTTTCGAGGGCTAGTGCCCTTCTTTACGACTTCAAAACCCTTGAGGAATTTAACCAAAACAACCTTTATTCTTACCTGGGTGAGCCTGTCTCATGTGGTAGGTGACGGGGTAAGGGTGAGACTCCCCACACAGCTCGCAGATAGTGTCTTTCTCAGGTCCACCCATGGCAAGCTGTGCCATCTCCCCAAACAGATTCCCCCTGGGACGCACCTCTGCCTTCTCCCTCTTCTTCTTCTCCTTCTTTGCCTTTTTACCATCTTTCTCATGCTCCTTCTTTTTCAAGATAGCACTGGACCCTGGGCTGGGAAAAATCATGTTCTGAGTTGCTGCCTTGATGGTGGCCATGGAGATGTCCTCCCAGAATGCCACCAGATGCTGTAAGGTTAACGGCAAGATTGACTTCGCCCTCATAGAGGGGTGAGAGGTCATCTCATAGGAAATGGCCTCTCCTTTACCGTCCTCACACTTCTCTGGCAGTGGAGGCTCCTTCAGCATGGACAGCACCTTGTTCTTGTTAATGCTGCCCATTTTGGAGATATCTGGGCCATGGGGAGCAATATTAAACATGTTCAGTGCAGAGGAAATCTCTAAGGAGTGACGGTTCTTTAACTTGCTCTCTTTGTCCTCAGCACTCTGTCCTCCCAAGGAGCTGCGGATGGGTGCATGCTCTTTGGTTAGGTCTGGGTTGAACTTCAGGAAGGAGGAACAGGCCATGGCATCGTGGACAATGCCCTCGTGCCACAGGAATGCAGCGAAGACTGCTCGGGCACATTCAGCCACAGAGGGTGACATGGCCTGCTTGGCAGGCTCTGTGAGCCTTGATGTACTCTCACCTTTAAACAGAGGCCCAGATTTGTCCTTCTTAGGGCGCACGTGCCGACTGGAGGTCTTGCGGCTGATCTTGGGTGAGGAGCGGCTCTCTAGCTCCTCTTTGACAGGGGCTTTGCCAATGCTAAAGTGCACCTTTGACGAGCCCTCTTCAGCATTATCCGCTTCCACATTCTCATCATTGGCTTCCTCGTTGGAGAGGAGAGCACTAGAGGTACACACTTCCACCACTTCACTGTGGAGGTTCTCCTGGGTTACATGTGGAGAAGGAGCACGGTTCTCTGCATTACTGATCCCTCCTTCGTTTGGATCTTTAGGAGAGAGTTTGGGTTTGGGGGAGGTAGACCTGCCCCTAATTGGCTCTGTAAGTGGAACCTTCTTCTTTCTCAGTGTGTCTGGGTCCAGGGTGTATGAGTCTGACTTGGACCTCTCTCTGGGAGGGTCCAGTCGGGCCTTGGAGGATGGGCTAACTTTAGATGGGAGGTTCTTGTCATGGTGGGTTGAAGAGGAGTGCTGGGAGAAGGTGCTGGAAGGACTGGACCTGCCTGAAGAGGAGGACAGGCCTTTCTGTTTGGGGGAGGAGGAACGGTAGCCAGGGTTCGGGGACTCAGCCCGAAGACCTGAGGTTCGTCCGTCTGCCTTCAGGGCCTGCAGAGTGTTGTGGTTGGGTGAGTGGGAGCGGCTATGAGAGTCAGACCTCAATTTGGCCGTGTCCGACCTCAAGATTAGGGCCTCACTGGCAGAGAGTCCACCTTCACCGGTCTTGATTCTGCTCTGGTCTGATGAGCGGCTGCCCCGATTCTCCTGTTTGGGTGACCGACTATCCTGATGGTGTTTTGAGGCTGGGGACATGGGCCGTGCCCCGGACAACAGGTTCCCTCGTTCACCTAAACATTCATAATTAAAAAACAATGACACTATAAAAGAGGGTTGATTCATAAGTAAGAGTATATCCAATTTACTCAGGGCACAACACTCAACATCTGAGGGGAAAACAGAAGAATTAATGCAAAGTCGACATTGACAAATGAAATGGAGGGAAGAAAGAAAATGAAACAACCAAGGTACCAAAGGTGAAAGAGATGTTATACCGCGCAAAACAAATGAAAACGTTGGGGGACATAATTTTTTTTATACACAAGTTTAGATTACATTTAATTTAGCATGGTATTTCTCCCACAGCTCTGTCCGTCTATTACCTCACAGTCACTGATATGGATGATGATAGATAATGGATCATGGAGGAGCTGATGAAAGATGGATTCCAGCCCAGTCCAGTTTTTCCCGTTGATTATACTATTGTCTTTAGCCAAGGCCTACCTTATTGACACGGTTTTGAAGGATGGCACTAACACAAGACTACCAAAATGTTATTCAGGAGATATAGTACAAAGCCCTTTGTCCACTACAGAACATATCATGTTCTCAGGTTCCTACCCACCTTCTGTTCAGTCTGAAGGAGGCATGCATTCTGTGATTACCCACCCTTTTGCCTGAGAGCGAGAGACGAGAGAGCAGTACCATGCCCAGCCGTGGACACACTGCTTTTGTACACACGCTCGCGAGACGCAAGGTTGAGTGATGAACCATCTACAGCGGAAAACAGTGGCAGGTAAACAAACAAGGCACGAAATGCAGGGAGGCCATCACAGAGAGAAAGAGGGCAGAGAGAGGCATTGGGGTTTGACACAGAAGAGGTGAAATAGAAAGAGACAAAAGAACAAAATATTAGAGTGATAGATAGAAAGTTCAACAGACAGGCAGAGAGTTAGATGGAGAGACAGGAATAGAGAAAGACTGACCAACACAAAAAGACAAGCAAGTAGAGAAAATATGAATAAACAGAGAAAGTAGAAAAATAAAATAGACAGGTAGAAAGTGATTAGACAGGTAGAGAAAAATAACAGATAAACATATTTTGGACCATGTTCTAAGATAACCTAAAGTTTAAATAATGGCATTTCCTATTAAACTTAACTGAGTTGGTGCAAGTACAAACTATGAATACGAGAGTGTCTTTAGTTAATAAGTAGGCCCATATGAAATTGTGCTGTGACAGCAGGTTATTCTAGATTGCCTACAATTAACTATGGAGACTACTGTTGTTCATTACTGTTGTTCTACATTTGCAGTGGAGCCCTGGGCTGTTGAGGCAGAGTGAAACAGGGTGTTAAGCAAGGATGAAGTTAAAGCAGCAATGAAGATGATGAGGAAGAGAGGTACAAGCTGACTAAGCAAGAAAAAGAAAGCAGAAAAATAACAAGCAACTCCAGTACAATGCAAAGAAATATCCATCATAACAAGTCCTTTTGTCTGGTACTGAGGTTTCTAGGGATGTCCTGATCCAGTTTCTTTTGTCTCCACTACTGACCTGATCCAGTTTTTTTTGTCTCCACTACTGATCCAGAATATTACATTTGGAGTGTCTGCTGATACAAAGTACGATAATATTTTTTGTAATTAATTTGAAAGTTTACCATGTAAAGTACAGCTCAAATCAATCCAGTGCATGGTCAAACTTAGCAGTGACATGAGCCAGACATCTGAACTCCAAATGTCTGGAGTGAAAGGGCAGTGTCTGAGTCACTCGAAATGTTCCATTAAATGGCCAAAAATCAAAATGTCCACCATCAAGAGTGTCTGGTCATCCAGTGCAATGATTTCAATAATAATCATCTCTTGTTTTGTTTTTTAAATGTATTTATCTATTTGTAGCTTTTTCACTGTTGTGGGTTAATTTATCCATTTTTTTCAGCGCCACTTGTAATTTTTGCTACCTGGGCGCAGACTTCCTGTGAGCTACTATCTGTGACAACTTGTACTCCTTCCAATGGTGTTTCTTCAAGTGCCTGGTTGAAATAATAGTATTATAATTAGCTCTGCTGCTGTCATCTCTCCAAACACTTGCATTGCAAACAGACTGCAGACATGACTGCTACCCAGCTGCTTTCAAACTGTGTGACGCACTTTAATGTCAATTTGCATAAATAGGAAGTTTATTCGTTTCAATAGTAGGATAAAACCTTGAAATGAAGAATCTAGTTTTTGAGGGGGTCCAGCAATGGATCAAAGTTGATTGAACAACCTGTATCCGATACCAATACCTCAAAATCCACACAGATCGGTTCCGATTCCAATACTAGATATCGGATTGGTGCATCCCTACTTTCTAGAGACTTATTGGCTTGTTAATACAGATATTTTTGCAGTGCAGAACATAACAGCAATGTTATGTGTCACACATCAGTCCTGCCCTCCCAAATATTTTTTACAAAATAAAAGGAATAGAGAACAAGTCAACAAAACCAGACCAATAAGGGCAAAATTGGGAGGAGAAGGACCAACACCTGTGCAAGCAAGCGCCGACACTGTCAGACAGAAGGACAGACTTACTCGGAAGCTGTGGTTGCGGCTGAGACAGTTGGGAGGGGGATTGTCCAAACACAAATGGGCTGTGGACAAGGGAGGATGAGGGAGGTTGGGCGGCTTGCTCAAATACGGAGGAGGGAGCTGCTGGGAGGAAGGGCCCAGACTGAATGGAATTCAGTATGGCACTCAACCGGTCACCTGCAAATATGGGAGACAAAGGAAGGGGGAAAACTACAGCTTACACTAGGGTTTTAGGATTCCGAAAGGGGGATGCAAGTCATTCAGTATTAATCATTAGATTATCCATTGATCAATCATTCAGTCATCTCCCACAACGCAATTGGGGTAAGGTTCTATTGAGGGACGGGGGGTGGTGGTTTTCTAAGGGAGTTAACTAAGGCATCATGGGGCAATGGGTGATGTCACAAAGAAGTGTTCAGGGCCAGTTTATCGGTGTTGGGTTGGAGCAGCCCGAATAGTATTAATAGTCCAACTTGACAGAAGCACACTGACTGGCCCATGCACACACAGACAGACACATATGCCTGACATTGCAGTGATGTTAGGCATGAACAACAGGAGACAAAATAACAACCATGCAGAAATAAAGAGATGAGAGATCAGGGACTAGCCGATGGCACCTGTGACTTAAGAGGGATTGACCGATCCATATTGTACCATATGTACAGTAACAAAGCTTACATTGCTATGGTTGTGGAGGTCAAAGCAATTTGTAATTCCCTCATATTTTGTACACAATAAGAAATTCCTCATTCTACACTAGAAATTTGTTAAACCTGAAAACAACTGTACCCAGAAACTAGGAATGTTTTCTTTCAGACAACTTCGTTCAACACAACTCAATCTATGGGAATGCAATTGGCTTTAAGTCCTCATACACACCTATTAGGAGCAGAGTTGGTTAGAAATGAAGGTTGGGATGAAGTTTCACTTACAGCTGGTCAGGGGAGCGGGAGAGGGGCGGAGGGGGAAGCTGTGTTGTATTTTTCAAAGCCTCAGCAAGCAGTTAGCCTCACTAAACAAACACTGCTAACAAGACTAACACCAGCAGCAGCTACAGTGGAAGAAACTACTCAGACTCCCCTACAAATAAAACCACTGAGGAGAAAGTTGCAGTGGAGATGGAAATGTACAAACAGGAGACTGAGCTTGACGCAGAAGCCGACCCGTTAGACTGGTGGAAAATCAACGAAGGCCCGCTTTCCACTGCTATCAAACATTGTGCACAAGTATTTATGTATTTGTGTGACTAACACTCCGTCAAAAAGACTGTTCAGTACAGCAGAAGGTTGATTTGCCCCAAAAGTCTCTTCTGAAGCCAGACCAAGTGGACATGCTTGTGAATCTGAAGGCTATCACGCCCTGAGGTACCAAGACCTGTGGCACGCAGGCTTTAAATAGCATTTTATATCCTGATTGCACTAAGTGTGAGTACTGAGACAAATGTATGCCTATTTAATTCATTTGACTATTTCTTTGTTTTGTATTTAACGTTTACATAGATGTTTACAATTTGCTCTTTCTAAAACGCTTCATAGCCGACACAATTGTATTTATTTTGATGCCGATGTACCGTAATACGTTTTTATTGTCTAAAACGTTTAGCCTACCTGTTGCACTAGGCTGGAGCCTTATTTTATTTATTTTTATGTCAGGCACGTTTTGTAAGTCTGATTAACCAAGACCGAGTATACTTCGGTTTTAGACTACGTTTCTATGCTATGCATATTGATTATAATCAGTTCGTTTTAGTGGCCATGTTGTTTTTAAACTTTAAGAATTGCTGTTGCATTTAACGTGGTAAACATTTTCAAAGAATGATTGAATGTTTATGTTGGTTGTCTTCCGTGTTTTTGCGTGAGTGTCGATATTACCGGTGTAAGTCGGTATTGGGCAACATATCAAATATCAGATTTTACAATTCTTACACCGTCCCAAGCCTAGCGTAGTGTGATGCAAGACCGTAAGAACTGTGATTGGCCCACTTCATATTTCCTCCTACCTGTATCCGGTTGATGTCATCTGATAGTGAAGACGATGTTAAATATGTTCATTTATAGGACACCTCATCTCTGAATTATACACACTACAAGAAGTCACTGAATTTGCAGTGAGAAATATCCCAGAATGTGAGTTTCAGAGAATGTAAACACTACTACTTCTGTCGTCATTACTTCAGTGCTAACAAAGCACGCCACTACCATCTAGTGTTCAGTGGTCTACAGCAGAATAACCAACTATAAATGCTTTCACCGCCATAGACACCTATGCCATAGCTACGGCGTAGCTTCAGCGCAAAAGTATAATTGACCCTTTAGTGCTTCATCTTGAAGGATATTTCTTCTTTTGTCTACCTTCACGAGGCGTCATTGTTGTTTGTTCATGGATTAGCAGCAGTTTACAGTTGGCTAGCAACTAGCATCCTCCTAGTTAGCTAGTGACTCATTTCACCCTTGTTTTCCCCTGGAATTCAACAAATTCTGCTATTCTCAGGCGTTCGCTATCACAGCTAGTTGGCCAACCAGTCATTAAGGCTCATTCGAAGCATGCCATTAGTAGCTGGTCTGGCTACCAGCGCTTATCGTTATCCTACAGCGCTAGCTACTGCAGCTAGTCAGCTATCCAGTTGATTCGACTCACTGGAACCGTGCTAGCGATAGCGTGCATGCTTGCTTAAAATAAAATTTTCTTTGGCACTAGCTATCGAAGCTAGTAGGCCACCCAGTCGCCTAGGCTCACTGGGACTGTCAGGAAAGCTCATGTCTTCGCTCAAGTATGGATAAACTTTAAGGGACATGGGGAGGGCCCAAACTCCGGACTTGCCCTGACGGCTACGGTTACTCAGTCATGAGGAACAACACTCATTCGGCCTGGTCAACATGTATGGGCTTGCAGCACGGTAAAATGGCTCTGTCTGAACCGGGCACATGCTCCCACTGCACTTGTCTGGACAACAGAACAATGCAAAAAAGGATGGATTTTCTAAAGATGAATTTTGAGCCCGCTGACCAGCGGAACTCGGTTAATCAACATTAGCCAAGATGATTACTAAGCTCAACAAGTCCATAGTTACCTCCGGGCCAGAGCAAAGCAGTCATGTAATCTCAGGTAAAACATACCATATGTTTGCAAATAAAGATTGCCTCCCCAACAAATTCAGGTCTAGTGCCAAGAGTGGTGAACAAATTCCGTGTGAAAAGAAAATATATGAGTCTGGGGTTAAATCCAGAACAGCCTGCCTAAATGACTATCGTCCAGTAGCGCTCACATCTGTAGTGAAGTGCTTCAAGAGGCTGGTCAAGGACTACATCTGCTCCTCACTGCCCAGTACACTGAACCCACTACAGTTTGCTTACCAACCCAACAGATCCACAGAGGATGCCATCGCCTACATCCTTCACACTGCCCTATCACACCTGGACAACAGGAAGGATAATTATGTGAGATTACTGTTCATTGATTATAGTTCAGCTTTCAACACCTCCAAACTCATCACTAAACTCAAGGACCTGGGACTAAACACCTCCCTGTGTCGGTGGGTCCTTCACTTCCTGACGGGCAGACACCCAAGCGAGAGTGGGCAGCCACACCTCATCTACCCTCACCCTCAACACTGGAGCGCCCCAGGGCTGTGTTTTGAGCACCCTGCAGTACTCACTAGTTTGAAGCACTGATGGGGAATGCGTAGCAACTTTCAATTCCAATTCCATCATCAAGTTTGCTGACGACACAGCTGTGGTAGGACTGATCTCCAACAACGATGACAAGGCCTACCTGGAGGAGGTGGTGGGCCTGACTTGTTGGTGGCAGAACAACAGCCTCCTCCTGAATGTCAGCAAGACAAAGGAGTTGTTAGTGGACTATGGGAGGAAGCAGGTGAGAAACAGCCCTTCTAAACATCAATGGGCCCCCGGTGGAGAGGGTGGACAATTTTAAATACCGTGGCGTCCATATCAGAGGACCTGTCATGGTCGCTAAACACGGGACACTTTGGTGAGAAAGACTAACATCTCAGACGTCTGAGGAAATTCAGAGTGTCTCCCCAGACACTATGGAATTTTTATACATGCACCATTGAGTGTGTCCTGACAGGGAACATCACTGCCTGGTATGGAAGCAGCACCATGCAGGACTACAAGGCCATGCAGAGTGGTACGGTCTGCAGAACGTATCACAGGGGTGCACTCCCTTACCTCCAGGACATCTACACCAGGCGATGCAGGACAAAAAAAAGAATGGATCCCAGCCACCCGGATAACGGCCTCTTCTCTGCTGTGGTCAGGGAGAAGGTACCACATCCATTAGGCCAACTCAGAGAGGGCCATTTGGATCCTGAATGAGGACACTGCCTTGGGCTGCTTTTTGTTCTCAACAGGATGCCTCCCACAACAATATCACTGAACTCATTATTTGTTCACCTGGATCAATTCTGTCCATCTCAGCACAGCGCACTTTACATTTATATAATTCGGGGATGGCTCTCTGCTTTTGAACGACACGTGGTGCCTCCCACACCACAGGGACCTTCTATTGCAGGCCAGTGGGGAAATCTTAAACCTTCTGCTGGATATATGGAACTTGTGGGTGGGGCCCCTAAAAGGTCAAAATTAAGTATGGAGGGGCTTCCCCGTAGTGTCATTGCAACAATTCAGAGTGCCAGAGCTGCATCAACTAGGTCAGTGTATGACCTTAAGTGGAATGCATTTGATGCTTGGTTTCAAGAGAGTGACCTCATTCCCCATCAGTGCTTCATTGCAGCCATTCTTATATTCATGCAGAAGCTGCTCGACCAAGGCAAGGCTTATTCAACCTTAAAAGTTATGCCCCAACGCTGGCACATTGCCTCCGCCAAATTTGGCATTTTGGTAGAGCGCAATGAAGGCGTTTGCATGCCTATGGGTTTGACAGTGCAATAGGAGGTGTGACAATGAAAACAGGCGCTATGCAAGTTTGGTGCCAAATAATTAGTTTGCGTTAACGTCCAACTAGATCACCTCTTAACGCAAACACTGGTACTCTTTGCAATTTGATGACTTGATTGAGGCACACATAGGCCTATGAAAATTGAAATCACATGAGAATGTTTTGTGAATCGTTGAGGCAAATCAACTTGCAAGCTGTAATCAATTAAGCTAAAAACAATTTAACCGCAGCTTATGGTTATTAAATGCACGGACATGAAAAAACTGAAGCCAGCAGGCCATCCATTTCTACTGTTCAGTAAGATAAACCTGTGAATGTTTGTATGCACATTGTTTTTCTTATGTGAAAGGGTTTTATTCTTTCCATTTGCCATAGATTCCACCTTGGTGACTCTGCACCTTCTGCACAAGTAAATCGATTTCCTCTTTTGAGAAGCGCTCCTGGCACAGCCTTGCAAAACTGTCATCCATCCAGTAAATTGCCAATTTGCTATAGCGTTGGCACACATTGGTATTTAAAGACATAGAAAATAGGTGTTCTGATCAGCCGTTATGAAACCAAACCCCCCACCACACCCACGTATGTTTTTAAAAAGTTAATCCAACCACTTTTACAACTATCGTCCTATGTCACCAAATTACCAAAATTGCGTTAGACACGCCTTAAAGCGCCATTGTCCTCACTTTGTGTCAGCATTACTGACAGCATCCTGATTCACCAAATTAGAGCCCCATGTCTCTGAGGAGTGATCAGCTGTGTAGTATGCTTTGCGAACCCAGCTAGGGGTCGAGTTCTGTCTAAGCATAATCTTTCTCACTGGATTGTTGGCTTTTCAGGGTGCAAACTGCTATAGATTGAGTTGTGTTGAAGAAAAGGTTGGTTACCTTGTAATCTTGGTTCTCTGAAGGAAACGGAGTGAGACACAACTCTGGAGGGCCCCTCAAAGCTGGTTCGTCTTGAAGAGCTGTATCATTGTGAAAGAAAGGAGGCTCCCCAGGTGCTGGACAATCATTTCCGCCTAAGAGGCGTGTATAAGGACTTCAAGCCAATCGCCTCAGAGATGCTGAGAGAGCTGTGTTTCACACCATTTCCTTCATAGAACCAAGGTTACAAAGTAACTGGACGTTCTGAGTAGCCTTACTTTAACATACTGTAGGTCTAATGTTTTAGAGTTAAGATACAGAGAATGTATCCAAATGGTCACAAACGGTCCCAGTCAAAACCACGGGAAGGAGTCAGATATGTTGAGAGTAAAGACAATCAAAACAGATGGGCAGAGAGAAGTGAGAGCTGAGATATACATCGCTAATAGGTCAGTTGAAGAGTGTGTTAGCGTGTAGGATGGTATATGATGTAAATTATGTAGTATATGATGTATATGTAGTATGTATATATGATGTAGTATAGTGATGTATATGACATGTATATGATGGTATCTTAAGCCCTTTGACACATGCTTGTGATAAAGGGCTATATAAATAAACATGAATAGACTCATAGAATCACTCACTGCACAATATTTTACCAATGCCACAGGACTCAAAACCTTTCAAACATAAACAAACAGCATTAAAAATGTGATGTTAAAGCAAAGGTGATATGCCGAGTAAGAATAAGTACATCAAATTGATCTCTTAAAACCTACTCTATCAGCACCAAGCTGACCTCACCTTTGTTGTTGGACATGCCATAGTCAAAGCCCTGTGCTCCATTGGAAGTTGTGGCTCTGTTGAAGGCCTGCACAGAAAAGGGGCTGGGTGGTGGGGTCTGGGTCCCGTGCTCCAGCAAGGCATGTTCTACAAGGGCAAATTAGATCATATCATAGTTCGAGGTTCAAAATGTTTCCCAACAACTTAGATTTTGGCTACTGGGCAATGTTATGCAGTGAGGTCAAGCCATGCCTTACCATCATCGTGGCGAAGGTACTGGTTTCCCCCACGGTCTCTGGCCAGTGACCAGGCCTCTCCTTCATCACTCTCACAGAACTCCACCACACTGTTCTTATCCAGCTGCACCCAGGTTCCCTCTGAGTTGACCTCCTGACAAACAACACTCATTTTATCTATACTCACAGTGAACCCTTCACATGCACATAAACAGTCCTCACTAGTCCTCATCGATCAAAAAACGAATTACAGCCATTTTCCTCATACATGCAAGTCCATCTATATTATCATTACACAGACAATGTAAAGAACCATAACACACACACTCTACTACAGCAGATCACTACCATACGAACTTATCAATTTTCATCTGATTGACACACAATAGATCATATGAATTTGATTAGATCAATTTTTTTGTTTCAAGACATTGCGGGACAAAATGTACAAATTGATGTAGCTAAAAT
Organism: Acanthochaenus luetkenii; assembly: GCA_900312575.1. Taxonomy (NCBI): domain Eukaryota; kingdom Metazoa; phylum Chordata; class Actinopteri; order Beryciformes; family Stephanoberycidae; genus Acanthochaenus; species Acanthochaenus luetkenii. The sequence goes on from OMOT01038718.1 coordinate 12,339, forward strand.
GTAAAAAACCTTATTATAAAAAGGGCAAACTTATTGAAAGGTAAATGCATGGAGTTGTTTTTTCTTAACTCCCTGAAATATTATCATTTTGGACGAACAGACACAGATGTAAGTGTTAGTGTGTGCAGGCTACACATCTCAGATCCAGACAGGGCATTCCAATACAGACTCAGAGGAAATTATTGAACAGCATGACACACCACAGCAGCCAAAAAGAGGCCACATCCAAAAGAGGGGAGGTTCCATTCAGTACCAGGTCAAAGACAGTTCAGAGAGTTCAAAGTACCAAGTTATTCAAAGGAGAGTTAAAAGAGTGCAAGAAAGATGCAATCAAGGCACAACACGGCTTCAGCATTATGTGAATCAGATTCCATTGAGAAGTCTTGAGGCAGCTGAATATGACACCTTGAAACTGCAATTAATTTATAGACAAACTGCAATTAGTAAGGAAGCACGTAAATCCTGTAGCCAGGGAAGTTGATTAAAGAGAAAGAACCTCAACAAGTGGAAAGATACAGAACACACACCCCACGCCCAGAAGCACCTCATGTATTCCCCTTAGAAAGATAAATTACATTATTTACATTCAAAATCACTTAATTCAAGTCAAGAACAAAATAATACTTATTTCTGCCTGTTAGCAAATGAAGAGCAAAATCTAGCAACAAGAACAATGGTACTTTAAGTGATCTAAATAGACTGATTTATTAAACTGCAGCCACAAAAAATACATTGCATTTCTTTGGGGTGAGTGCGTACCTCGCCTATGGCCTTGACCTTGTTCCCAAGTACTAACATTCCAATGGGGATACCCCTAAGGTTTGGGCAGCTTCTGATGTTGTGACCAGAGGGGCCGGTCTTCACTACCTTATAAAGCCCTGGGCCGCCGCCGCCCTGCCCTGCCCTGCTCTGCTCACGCATGGGGGCCTCAAGGGAGGGGCGGCTGCTCACCTCCTCTACGTTCTCCTCCAATTGGCCCCTGGCCTCCTGCAAGAGGGAACGGCATGGATTAAAGACAGGAAAACATGTCAACAGACTGCAAAACTATAACAGACCGTGGGTTATTATACAGGAAAGCCACTGTTCATGTAATTTGCCATTGATGAGGAACTAATTAGTTCAGTCTTTAGACATTATGCCTCATTCAAAGACTGAACTAGTTATTTCCTCATCAATGGCAAATTATATTCCAGAATACAGATATTCAAGATGTATACTCTATCAGCAACACTATCATTTCAATGTAATTTCGTATGAAAATACCTGCAATATTGATACAATATAAGAATTCAACACATCCATCCAAAATTGCAGTGATACAGGTAAATGACCAGTAGACAATGGACCTGCTCAAATTCAGAGGAAGGCTTACTTTTTCCATATATTTTACAGGGAGGCATGCTATGACACTCAGGGATACAGGACTGTACAGTACATGTCAACCCTTTCAAACAAAACCTCATGCAACAGATTGGACATTGGTCTCTTCACCCCCATGCAACATACACACGTGGACAGCTATTTTCTAAGGGACTAGCAGTAGTCTCTGAAATGTCATCACCTTTCATATGTCAAAATGAAACAAAACAACAAACAACCATGCAACTGTGGTTCAACCTCCTATGCCTGACTAACACTTTGGGAAGTCTACAACATCACAAGGGGTTCAAGAGGACAATTATAAATAACAGACTATGGGGCAGTCAAGCTATATACATCTCTCCTTTATACAACTCACCTGTGATGGGAATATAGTTAAGGGGGTCCACGACAAAAAGCAGATATCCCTGACGCCTTGGCTAGCATTAAAGACATTCTGAGCAACAGATTGTGAGACAGTCAAGAAACGGTAGATTACTCAATAAAGAGAAAAAAGGATGGGGAAAGCGCTGATGTATTTTTTTGGAAGAAATGTTTGTTTTTTGTCTTCATAAATTTCCACCATTAGAGGTTATTTGAAAAAGTGAAGAAAACAGGGACAGAATTTGACTGGTGTTAGACAGGCATGGTTGGTGAGGGACCATGAGGAACTAGTGGAGACACTGACAAAGCCTGTCAAATCTTTGAACACTTTACATGAAGTAGGATCAAATGCATAGAAAAAAAATACAAACCCAATTTGCAGGGGTAGTGAAAGCATTGGAAGTTCACTTTGGACATTTTAGGGTCATAATGTCCTAATCCGTGATTCAATCATGATTAAACAATTTCTTCAAATAAAAAATAAAATAAAAATATATAAGACAGAAGAAACTTCCAACTTAGATCATGTAGTGTGTCATGCTGTTCAGACAGAGACCTTACATAGAAGCCTCTTAGAACCTTAATCATCCCAATGCAAAGGTGGAATTGTGGAACAGTAGGGGTACAATTTCCCACGGAAGCTTTGTGTGGATTGCTTCATGACAGAAAACCACCTTAATATTATTGGTAATATTTCAGCAACTTTCCTTATTACTGCAATGCCATGGAGCAAATGTCCATGTTTTAAAATATACCCACTCAAATTCCTGATTTGCTTCTGCTGCATCTTCTGGTGGTTTTTGTGGCATGGAGCAAAATGTGAGAGAAGCCCTTTTTATCACATGCTGTGTCTGCTGTGTTTGGGAATGAGTGAGAGGCAATGAGGACAAGAGGATTCAACAGTGCAGATGGACCCACTAAACCACACGCTGAAATTGCTCATCTACTACCTCTCCCCTTTCTCGTCAATTCCTGCATTGGGGTTCACTTCAATGCATTGAACAAGTACTACCTAGGTATGTGAGCGTTACTGTATCTCAAACCAAACACATGACGGTCATGTTATGGTAAACTTTCCACCCTCATACAGGAGTTAATGCATGCATGCTCCCTGCTGCTATTGTTCCTTTACACAGAATGTTAGTGAAAGCTTCATACTTCATACATGTCTAAGATAGACACTTCATGAGAGAGAACACCCCTACAGTAGTCCTAATACTCAGAAGATGTTCTCAATTGTCCATGCTTTAAGGACATTTGGGGAATGGGTGCTAAACTGTAGGGGGGCTTGAAAACCATCATCGTTAGTCTTTCCCCACTGAGTTAAACAGGAGAGGTGATCTCAGCTTTCCCAAAATGAGCAGCGCAGGAGCCTCTGCTATTCAACGGAGTCAGACTGCTCAGCAGGCCTTCTACTTACATCGGCTGGGACCAGTAGGCTCCTGCCCAGGTGCTGGTTAAAAGAGAGGCACCAGGCTTCAGTGTACCCATTCATGTTGGGAACATACTTCTTTACTGTTTCATCATTCAGTCTGAGCCACACACCATCATCATTGTGGATCTATGGGAAAACAAGCAACAGCAACATGCCCTCCTGTTACCTGTTTCCATAGTAACAGGGGGGGCAGAGCCCTCACACAGAACACCTCTGAGGCTGCAGGAGAGACCCACCCTGAGTCAAATTAGAGGGCAGGAACTTGGGGTTACAGCAGGTCACAGGGAAGATGGACAGAAAATGTCACTATTGCTATTACTGGGAGGGTGGGAGTGAAAATATTGCGTACTGACCACAGAACTTGAATGGACAGAACGGTCAATGCCATTCAAATCAATGTTCTTTGATGGTTGGAGCGGTGGCCATTTTTATGTGTACCTTTGGGATAGCTTCTGTATAAACTGACTTATGGCAAGTTGCTGAGGTGGGATGACCTTCTCTGTCACCTTGCTGCCATGGATTGCTAATATGCTAATATTGATTAGAAGAGCTTGAGAGAAGTACAATATTTGATAATGCTACGCTAACCTTGTTGCTGAGGTCAGCTTTCAGTTGAGTTTCGATAGTCTGCTAAGCACTCGTGCAACACACACATCTGCACAGTTCTCAAGCACGTGACAGACTTACGGCCTTAATGGCCAGACTTGTGTTGTCACCATAGCAACTAACCCTTCCAATTCCATAATATGCGTGTTATGCTGTACTAGCCAAATTACCATGGCAAACAGTGGAAAGACCATTCTACCCATTAAAGTTATGTGGTACGGACATTCAGTGCTCATCACACATAGCCAAGTGGGAAATACTTTAGTAAATGCTTTGAGTGCTTTAATTGTAATTTTGGATTAAAATGTGTCATGTCCTTAGAGTTTCAGGTGTAGGCATCAATGTCTTTGCTGTAGCCTCAGAGTGTCTTGCAAGAGTATGAAGCAAAATTAAAGAAAAGGAACAAATCTGTGAGCTTAGACAAGAAGAAGTAATCATTATTGAGATAGGTAATTTTACATAATACATATAAGCCACGAAGACTCAAAATTACTTAAGACTGTTGATTAGACAACAATTCTCACGGTTCTGCCCTCACTGATTTAAAGAAGAGGAAACTGGGTGTAAAAGTGGATGCTACTTAAAAAACACAGCTTTATTCTGCCTGGTCTAGAATCAATTACCTCGTCAATGAAAGTGATGGTGCCATTGACTTGCACTATGCCTATCTGTTCGCTCTGCAGGGAGGGGTGACTACGCACACGCAGGCCTGCGCTGTCCTTGGAAACAAATTTGCGGACCTGAGAGAAGCAGAGGGAGACAGGGAGACAGTGAGCCGCAAGAGCAGAGGGAGAGAAAGAAAAAAGAGAAGAAGTGCAGCAGGAGGTGGAGGAAGCAGGACACCTTTACAGTGGGGGATTTCATGCACTAACACACACACTCACACACAGCCTACTGTACAAACACGTATAACGAAAGAAGAGGAGAAATTAGGAGCTCTGTTTTCAACAGTAACAGTTGGATGAACTCTGTTTCAATTCTGTTTTCCCCATCTACATCTCTACTGGTGCAGGGTACACCATAGAGCACACATTCAGAAGGGAAATACACAGTGCTGATTTAACACAAATGTTGTTGCTTGTTTCCCCATTGTAGGTTACAACATCACAAATGACCCAAAAACATTTTTTATAAAAATAGAAGCTTCACAAAAAGATGACAACTCCAGCACAGAACCATGTTTAATGTCAGTTTGATGCATTCACCACATTTAAAGTACACTTGAACTGTCTTTTTGATTAGGGCTGACATACCAGCAGTGAATGAGCACATCTTGGCTGTGACTATGAACTGGTGTTGGCAGATGTCCAAGGCAGGACGAGTTGTTTTTATTCTCTGCTGTGTTATATTGGAATGTTGATTGCAAGCGTTCATGCATGTTCCTGCCCATGTGTGTTTAGCGAAAGTAAAGCCTCACCTTGTTAGGCTGAGGCTCAGCCTTTGGTTTGACCATTTGAGTGCCAGGCGGGATCATGCCTTTGGGAGGGTCTTTCACTTCCACCTCCAACCCAGCATCTATAGGAAAAACAATTTTAACATACAACATTGTAAAAGAAAGCGATATTGAGAATGTATTGTATTCACTGTGTAAGAAATGGTTCAGCAGACAGAAGGGCTGTTGTAGCACTCATTTGCATCGACTTGCCTATTTCAATGCCATCAATGGTGACATGGATGGTATAGAGGCCTACTGCTCCTGGAGTCCAGTTGGCACTGTAGGTTCCATCAGTGTTGGCACGAATCAGCATGTTCTCACTGGGTCTGAGGGGGAGGAAAACAATAAGTAGATTGTATCTCACCGAAAATCTTACTTTTTTCCGCATTACCTCTCTTACCTCTTTGGGGTAGGGGAAGCAAAGCGCAGCTCTTCAAATGAGTAGTTTTCATAAGCCTAGAAAATGACAAGGAGCATAAGCATTGAGGTAACAACATCCAAAACACTGGCCTACATAAATCTAGTGCAATTTTACAATTACATCAAGAGCAACAATTCAGATGCTCCCTCAATGACATATTTACTCAGCATGCATCTTTTCCAAACAGGAGGTCGTTCACAATAAAAACAAATTCCAAAAACCCACTGACCTTCATCATAGTGATAGCAATATATCGAGCCTCTTTGACAATCATGGGTTCGTAGGTAGCCTCCAGCTTGGGCATGGGCAGACCTCCAAAGGTTAAGTCAGTGCCAGTGGAGGGAGGGGAGGAGCTTCCAGGCAGCCGCTGCAGCTTCTTCATATTCTCTGTCTGCACAGATTTCTTCTGTGAAACAGGCACAGCCTTCACCTCTACCTGGACACGAAACAGAGAAGGAAAACAGGTTAGATGTGTGATACTGGTACAATGGTGAGACAACTCTGATGAGCTATGACAATACTATGGAGATTCGACTCTTATGCAGGCCTAATAAAATTACTTCACTTTCATTCTATAAAATATGTATCACTTCAGACTTGGTAGCAGAGAAGCTAAAGCAGTCATCCTGACCTTCATGTTAGGAACATGCACCACGTCTCCATACTGGTCTTTGGTCTGTACGACAACGGTGGTTGGCCATCCACAGCGTATGTCATCTTTGTTCAGGATCAGAGATGTCTTCTGGGGGTCTGCGTATGAGTCTGGCTGCAGCCACCTGGTATGAGCAAAGACAGAGGGCGAAAGACAGGATAATAAATGTCTAGTTTGTTATGATATCCGAGAATCACCAATCAAAACCTGACCTACAAAGGTAAAACTAATATCCAAGTTGAGCCTCCATAGCAAAAATTTGGTCGGTTTGTGTCTGACCACCGGAGTAGCAGGTAACGCATTAGTAGAGTAACGCGTTACTGTAATAATATTACTTTTTGGGTAATGTAATATAACGCGTTATTCTTTAAACACCAACACGGTTGAAGATCTGATTTGAATCAGTGTAGAGGATCGTCCTCTGGAGACGTTGGATGCCGCGGGCTCAGTGAAGAGATGGATGGAAGAGGGACAGAGAGCCAGGAGACCAAGTTTTAAATCCTGGCCACAGGATATTGCGTAAAGCCCCAGTTGTGGCCTATCATGCGTTTTTAAGGCTACTTTCACTGTTTTTTGTTACTTGTAAGCCGTACTGCTATGTTGTCATTAGGTATTTAAAAAAAAATTACATATGTTGTTGGTGCTCCTTACATTTTGGTGGGTGCTCCTAACTTTTGAAGTTGGGAGCACCAGTGCTACAAAGAGAAAAAGTTAATTTCAAGCCCTGACATATATACCGTACTATGCGCAAAGTCTTACCTAGCCAATCGTCCTCCACTGGAGTTCTGTACACAGGTGATGAAGTCCTCCAGGAAGGAGTGCTCATTGGTTTGGAGGTGAAGGGGCAGATTCCCCTCCAGGGCCTCCAGGATGGTGGGAGAGTGAGACAAGGCAAGACCCTTCCCCAGGATCCCTGAGTGGGCCTTGCATACCTGGCAAAGGGCCAGAGAAACAAGAATGAAGGAAGAAAGTGTTGAAGAGATATCATTTTTTTGCAAGATGAGATGTGATTCATCAAGAAGATCTCAGAACTAAGCAGATAACATACCTGAAGAGAGGCTTCCTCCAGAATCTCAAGATCCTCCTCCAATTCATTCCCTGGAAATAAATAGTAGATGAATGATTCAGTTAAGATGTCATGCAGGATGAATTCAGTTCCAGCATTTGCACAACAATGTAGCATAGCATCACAGAATGTTAGATTGAAAACACAAGTCATTCTCTACCGGAGAAATTCCCCATTTCATGTTTTCCATACCAATAGGCAGAGCCAGGTCTTTCTTCATCAGAGCTGCAGCACACACACTTCCCAAGTAGGTCAATTCCTTCTCTAGCTGGATGATACCCTAAAATGCACACAATACTTTGTCAAAATGGTACTGCAACATTCATACACACACACACACACACACACACACACACACACACAAACACACAGGGTTTGAAATAAACTTTTTATCTGACCAGCCAAATGTCTGGCAGATGAAAAATTCTACCCGCCAAATTATTTTTTTTACCAGCTCAAAAATGTAATGTACATACAGACTTTTTGCGTCGCGTATCACACATACATTGAATCTGCACAATAACACATTATGGTAGTGAATAAAAACAGTGGTCAGGGCAGATTGTAAGTGAAAAATTATTGTATTTTGTATTGATAATAGAGTATAGAACAATGCAGTGTTAGAAATTGTGCATGTTGCTTTAAGAGTGTTGCATTCTGGGTAGCGAGGGCAGCCATGTATTTCCATGTGTGTTTTTCTATATGCAGAAAAAGTTAATATGCTTCACACACCTCATTGAGGTGTGTCTAGCGGTTGGTACAGCTAATGTAGACAGCCAGCCCAGTGTCATGTACCATGCTTTACACTTTCCTTATACTATTGGTGGACTTTGTGTTCTCTGCACTACTGTTACAGAGGTAATGAATGCCCTGCCAAGAGAGAAACATCTTTTGACTCCTAATATCAGATAAAAGACAAAGTTAGATGTTACCATTATGAGCCAAAACATATATGTTTATGACCAGAGAGTGTCCCAACTACGGTTCGGAGCCAGTTCTGGAGGGGGTAATGAAAGCGCAACTGAGGCTCTCCACTCCACTAACTATACGCGCCTGGTCTGTTTTTGCCGCACCGGCTCGCATCTCTGAAGGGTGGAATTCACTTGTCAATGTATATAAAGGGCTGTATTAATTCATAATTAACACGTCATTAGTATTGAAACATACATTTAGTTTCACCACAAGCAAAAATATCCACTCGCCAGTGTCCGAAACATACACGCCAAATGACAAATCTACCTGCATTTGGCGCTTGGTGGGTGTTAATTTCGGACCCTTCACAC
>OMOT01038720.1:4229-17099 GCA_900312575.1 Acanthochaenus luetkenii
ATCACTATTTATCATTCTAAACTAAAAGTATTTCTAGTTGAGGGAAAAACAGCATACCATATAATACCAGATGAAGATGAATGCCACAACATTAAGGACAGTGACTAACTCATACACACACACAGACAGACACACTCGATCAATCCTGACCAGATATCTTTCAGAGGAGACGCTGACCAGGATGAGGTCATCTCCCACTCTGACCTTCTCTCCTTCTGAACGCTGCTTCGACGCTGGATTGATGGTCCACCAGCACGCCTCACCTATACACACACACATACACACACAAAATAAACAGTAGAGCAGTAAATAAATATAAATATGGTCAGAGTCTCCAGGACTAATAGACTCACATTAGCAACATAACAAATATAACAAAACCTGCAGACTCTTGGGTCACGATAGCACATGATTGAAAACCACCACCAAAATCAAGGTGATGATTTAGCATGGGAAACATTTCACAGCAAAAAATATGGGCGATATTGGCCTTAACAAGAATGAAGATTTACATTATAGTGGGTAACATTTGATAAAATACCAGTGGCCATAATTGCTACTTTGTCGAATGTTTCGTATTCCTTATAGTCAGATTTTTAGTCTGTAAAAGCTGTATATTGACAGGAAGTCTGGTTTGATCCTTACCTGTGGTGTCTTCCTGCAGTCCCACATCAAAGGCCAGTTTGTCTGTGGATGAGCAGGAGGTGGACAGACAGCACAGGTACTGCACAGAGAAATGCATAATCAATACAATCCATACATCTGATCAACTAGGAAAGCAAGATCATAATACATTTTTCCAGGGAAAGTTGTCTGACCTCCATGTTCTTTTCCAGCATTGATACAGTTACACACATTTATACTGGGAGATGCCCAGTACAACCACAGTCTTCTACTGTTGGCTAGTGGCAGCTGCCCGGTACAACCACTGTCTTCTACTGTTGGCTAGTGGGAGCTGCATTACTCGTTCACTTTACCCATGTTTACCCAGTTGGGAATTGAACTGGTGACCCTCCATTAAGGGGATGTCTTGATTGTTCTGACTTCTCACCATATTTCTCCACTTGCCACTTGGCATATAATGGGAAAAAAACATCAACTGACAAACCAAATACACGTTTCAACTATCCTGTAAACAATTCTCAGTCAAACTAATGAGCAAGCCTGTAGTTAGCGGTTAGAGTGTGTGTGTGTGTGTGTGTGTTTGTGTACAGACCATTCCACTGTAGGAGTGTCGTAGCAGGACAGCATGGCCATACAGTAAGGTGCGATGACCCCCGCCCTGGGCCATCTGAGAAAGAGACATAAACAGAGAAAGAGGGAGAGAGAAACAATGAGCAGAGTGAAGAGAGAAAAGAGAAAAATAGAAAGTGAATGAGAGAAAACTAAAGGATGTAGAGAGGCAGCTGAAGGGTTTCATTCCAAAACATGACAGCACCTGGGGAGCAATTAGGGGTTAAGTGACTTGCTCAAGGGCATAACAGCATGAACTGGCATGTGATTCTGACTCTGACAACCCTCTGATTGCCAGCTCACATCTTGACAGAATTTATTTCCTGACAGACTCGAGATTTGAACTGACAACCTTGCGGCTACAAGTCTGCCTCTCTACCTCTGGGCTACCCTGCTGCCCATAAATGCTGGCTATCTTGTTTTGGACCAGACCTCTTAAACTCTCATGAAAGTATTCAAAGCACAAATGAGTAAGCCGACTTAAAAGAAACATGGAGTGCAGAAGAATGCATAGTCTATCACACAGGGCTACAAACTCGTTTTGGGTCAAGGCTATGGAAGTGTTTTATGTCCCATGGAAATTATTCTAGTATTTGTTTCATGGCTCTTTTGTGAAAATCAGCAAGAATTGTCTTTGCAAGGTGTCACCACCAAAACTTTTTCAACGCAGGGTGACAGATCTGTCTGTAGATTTATAGGAAGAACTAATACACCCCTACCCGCACTCCACGCTCCTCCTCAACCAGCTTTCTCAGCACAATGCAAGCTTTCAGTTCTTTTGCCCCCAGAATCTGGAACTCTCTCCCCCAGCACATTAAGCCAACCTGCTCAACGGGAGCAATTCGGGGTTAGGGTTAGGGTTCTTGCTCAAGGACACTACGACAGATTGTTCCCGGGAGGAGCTGGACTCGAACCGCCGACCTTGCAGTTGCGGGGTGGGAACTCTATCTCCTGAGCTACTGCCGCCCCCATACAAGTATACATTGCATGCATCATATACATAGTACATCACACCATGCACCACACTACACACAAACACATATATTTGCATGTCTTTGACTGTGGGAGGAAACCGGAGCACCTGGAGGAAACCCACGCGAACACGGGGAGAACATGCAAACTCCACACAGAAAGGGCCAAGCGAGATTTGAACCCAGGACCTTCTTGCTGTGAGTGCTAACCACTGCGCCACCGTGCCCCCACTCACTATTCCTTGTTTTATGTTGAACGTATCCTATTGCTGTTGGCCTCCTACTGTTTCATACACTTGTTGTTTTATACCCTGTATTTTTATGCTGTCCATGTGTTGTTGCTGCTGTTTTGTCCTATGATTTTATGTTTTAACATGTTGCATGTTTTTTATCTTCTTGATTTTACTTTTACTTCTATTGCACTTTTGATATGTTTTGTCAACTGTAAGGTGACCGTGGGTGTCCAGAAAGGCTCCAATCAAATAAAATGTATTATTATTATTATAATCAGAGTATGATATAATAAATACCATGGGCTTTATTTATCAATACGTTCGTAAATGTGTGTGTACATATCCGCATACATTTTTACAAAAATTATTCATCAAATGTTTGGAAGTACCGGTACCTGTTTTCACATGCGTATTTTGATGAATCCCAATCAATTGAAAATGGGAAGCATGTACATGGGACCTTAAAGGTTAAATGTGTAATATTTCTGCTTTACTGAAGCATAATATTACATAATATGACTATATATCAGCAGGGGTTGCCGAATGTTAGTTAGAACAAATGTGAACACATCATAGCTCACGCGTGCCAGAGATTTCTGCATTCAAAAAGGAGAGGGCAGAGGCTGTTTTTTTGTTGTTGTTTGAGGGCCCTCCTACCACAATGTTGTACCCAATTATGTCAATGGTTGTAGCCTCCCCTGCCTGTGACACCCGGCCCGCTAAAAATATTTTGGGGTGCCGGGCAGTCATTACCAGCTTGCAGAGAGAACGTAACGCCAAGGTCCTTTCAAAAAAAGAAATTCGGTCTTGCTTTTCAGCAAAAAACACACATCGGAAACTAGAAACTTTTTTACTAACCGTTAGGGTGTTCTGGTCAATTCGGCATTTATATAATCCTCCTAATAGCTCGCATTTTAACGCTCGGCCGTTTATGGGCAAGGGGAAGTGGTGCATTCATCATGTTTTTTTTAGGGTGACATTTTCAATCAACCTTGTCATGAATAGTAGCAGATGTAGACGGGGGACCACCCCTGAAATCTGACTGGCTACCCCAAATGTTCTGGCCTGTCATTGAGTACTACTAAAGGTTGGGGTGGGCTTCGTAGCATCTATAGAGGATATTGCAAGTCGGAGGGGACAAGTCCAACTGCTGAAAAACATGAAGAAAAGGCAAAAACGGGGAGAACATGCAAACTCCACACAGAAAGGACCGGGGCAGAGATTTGAACCAACAACCTTCTTGCTGTAAGGCGACAGTGCTCACCACTGAGCCACTGTACCGCCAGAAACGTTTTCCTTAATGAAAATAGAGTTGTATAGAGTAAGCATATCTTATGTGTGGCAGATGGAGGGAGTGTAGGAGGGGAAATGTGAAGGAGGGGCGGTGCGTGCCATTTCCTGCAGGGGCGCTAGAGTCCAGATACGGACGTCCGCCCCAATCACTGACTGATGGGGCCCAGCTGAGCAGATTGGGGAGATCGGGGAGATCGGGCAGGGCCAATGGGAGAAGAGAGCGGCAGGGCTTAAAAGGAGGGAGTAGCGCAGGGGAGAGAGGTGTGACCCATGGGGGGAGTAGGTGGAAGAGAGAGAGCGAGAGAGAGTGATCGAGTGTTGCCTGGAGCGTGTACGACCGACCGGACCGAGAACCCTGCTGTGTGCTGGATTCCTGCCCGTCTGAGAACCCTCTTTGGTATCGACCCCCGCCTGTCTGATGACCCTTCTCCTGCCTTGACCCCCAGACCGTGTGAGAGACTGATCTGTGTACCGAACCCTGGACTGGATTACGACTACCCCATAAGTAACAATTCTGATCAAAGACTGACCCGTTACCTCCCTGAAACAGTCATTAAATTGCTGTTTCCGGTATTTCTCTGTGTGGACATTGACTTTATTATCTCCGGCCCTGTGGACACATATGATTGAATAGTGGTGATGAATGAGTAGCAATACACGCAGTGCCGGCCGTGGCTATGGGCAGCAGTGGGCTACTAGTCTACTTCTCTAACCTCTGGGCTACCTACTGCCCAAGTTGCCCACCTATTATTTCCACCAGCCAACTCTAATATAGCAGGATGTGTGTATATATAGCTACTAAAAATATAAATAGATGTAAATTATCCATACAGCATGCACATGGTTCTCTATTGGAACCTGACTAATTGCCGTGATGGGAGGCTGTGGAAACAGAACAGAAATATTGCGTATAAACATCGCTCTTTTACCCCCATGAAGGGAAAGAAGAGGCGAATGACCTAGTTCACCATCGGCACCAAGGGAGGCCCTAGCACTTAATCACAGCACCTAGTCCAGTCCATCCTGGACTAATTCTACCCCTTTCCCCCATCATTCCCCTACCAAGAAGAGGAGGCTACAGATGGTGGAATCTACCCCCTCTATTCATTGTGCTGCAGTTCACAATGTTCATAATGTCACTGTAAATCTGGCACCTGTGTGCCCGGTGCCCGGCAGTTTGTTTGGAAAGCCACAGGAGATTTCCTGTTCCCAAAGAATGACAAATTGCTCCATCCCATATTAGACCTACGCACTCTAAATGGCTGTCTTAGACAATGCATGTTCAAAATATTGACGCAGGTGATTGGTTAACAACAATCAATCTGCCGGACGCATATTTTCACATACAAATATATCCTGCACTCAGGACATTTCTCAGGTTCGCCTTATCGAAATATAACTTACGAGTATTTGACCATCCCATTCAAGTAATGTGTAATGTATTACTGTTTTCCAATAACCTTACATATTACTTTTGGAGAAAATTCATTTACACTACTACACTGCCTATGTAAATCTGGAAAGTAGTGTCCGAAGCAGCGCCAGGTTTCCAATCTTGGGTGGGCAACAGAAATGCGTGGATGTGCCATTTTTTGTAGTATTGATTTGCGTATTGATTTGCTACTAATTGATTTGTATGACTATGATTATGATTATGATTATTATGATTATTATGTTCCTTCTTCCGCCATATCGCAATTTACCGTGAAATACTATAGTTCGTTTTTTTCCTTTTTCTGCCGTATCACAATTTACCGTGAGATGGTACATGCTACAGACTTGGCATTTTGCACAGTGATTGGAAAACATTCAACATTGCCCTGAAGGGAGTGCTGTAATTAAAGGTAGAATAGTTAAGCCTTTGAAAGGCTGTAACTCCCACACCATCAGTCCGATTGACACAAAACGTGGTACACATTCTCCTGAGTGTGCTCTACAAATTTGCCAATTGGGCCACCGAAGTCTGCCTAAATTTGTACTGCTAATTTGCATAATCTGAAAATGTTTTCTCCCTAAGGCTTTTTCACTTTTTCACCTATCAAAACCAAACTTGGTACATGGCCAGACGGCCTTGAGATACACCATTTTCCAATATGGCCAGCATGCGAATGAACTTGACGTGGCCTAACACAAAACTGTCCACAACTGAAACACCATCCATTACACAATATTGGTGAAATATTGATGACAACAACCATGTCTGCAATGGTATTTTCAAATCAATCAATAGGGGGCACCACAAAGGCCACAAAACTCCATCTCATAATCCTTTTTGTGAAATTGCATTCAATTTGGTACACATGCTGTAGGACCATATACTAGCCAAAATATGAGGATTTATGAAAGTGGGCATGGTGCATAGCATAATAATCCTGTAATAGCTTATAAATTACAGTGCATTTGCACAATCAGTATCAAGGTATTTCAACCATGCATACCAAATTGCATGCAAATTGACCAAAAGGGGACACTGTAGTGACATTTCAGGAAGAACAGCCTGCTCTGTCCTTTCCTGTGGAGGGCCTCAGTGTTGTCCGACCAGTCCAGTTTATTGTTTATCTGCACTCCTAGGAACCTATACGAGTGCACCATCTCTACCTCCACCCCCTGGATGGTGAAAGGGCTTGGGGTCTTCCTGCTCCTTCGAAAGTCTACCACCAGCTCATTAGTCTTCCCGATGTTGAGCTGGAGATGGTTGTTGTTTCACCATCCTAAAAAGCTCTCTACCGGGTCTCTGTATTCCTCTTCATTGTCCTCTGTAATGCAGCTGACAATGGAGGAGTCATCAGAGAACTTCAGAAGGTGACACGTTTTGGTGTTGAAGAGGAAGTCTGAGGTGTAGAGGGTGAATAGAAAGGGTGACAGTACGGTTCCTTAGGGTGCACCAGTGTTGCTCATCATCACGTCTGCCGGTGAGGTAGTCCATGATCCAGGCCACAAGGTTTTGGTCTACCTGCATCTCCAAGAGCTTATCCGTCAGCAGGGGGGTCCGAATGGTGTTGAAGGTTTCTCACAGTGCCCCCTGGCCTCTCCAGGTGTGAGTAAGCCCTGTGGAGGCATCCTCCACGCTGATGTGGGCCTGGTACACGAAATGCAGGGGGTCCAGGGAGCCGCAAACCAGATCCTGAGGTGTTGCAGAATCAGTCTCTCGAAGGTCTTCATGACGTATGAGGTCAGATCGACTGGCCTGTTGTCATTGAGAGTGCTGGGACGGCCTTTCTTGGGCACCGGGACAATGCAGGTCTTCCACAGCTGGGGTACCTTCTTCGACCTCAGAGAGACATTGAAGAGGTGTTGAAACACTCCTGTGAGCTGCCCAACGCATTAGTAAAAAAAAAGAAGTTTGGCAGTGGTTGCATGAGGGTGTGCCCTACAAAATATACCTAAGATTGGTCAATCAAGTCTGCAAGTTTCATTCGGGAAATAGAGAACAAGAAAAAGAGAACGGAAGAAAGCCGCTGCTAAAAACCCGGACATTATTGTCCTCCATCTCCTGCACTGTCACTGCAATAAATCTCTCTATATACCGTATATAGTATGAAGATATATGTATGTAAGTATATACTGTACATCATCATATACAGTACATACATCATATACTAAATACATCATATACATACTACATCATATACTAACTACATCATATACATACTACACACAAACACCGGTAGGGTGTTTTGATAAATTCGGCATGAATATAATCTTCAGTTTATATTTTAACGCACCGTGGTGTTACTCACATTAATAAAAATGTTTTGGGTGACATTTTCAATCAATCTGGTCATGCAATACATTGGCTAAAAGTGTGAAGACTCAGGATTCTACCCCTATACACCATTTTACAGTCCCAATGTTATAGCAACAACAATCCATTCTTTTGTAACAGAAGTGCACACAAAATGGCGGTTCCTTACCTTCGATATCTTCCAGATCCACAGACAACATAAATAGTGGTAATGTCAGTATCCTAATCACGACAAGGGTCCACAGAATTTGCTTTTAATCCCAAAAATGTCACTGTGTAGTTTTTGGTAACGT
The DNA here is from genome assembly GCA_900312575.1 of Acanthochaenus luetkenii. Classification (NCBI taxonomy): domain Eukaryota; kingdom Metazoa; phylum Chordata; class Actinopteri; order Beryciformes; family Stephanoberycidae; genus Acanthochaenus; species Acanthochaenus luetkenii. The sequence goes on from OMOT01038720.1 coordinate 11,998, forward strand.
GTGCATATCCCCCTGCACGCGGTGCGCCTGTTTCGTGCACAGTAGACACACATTTCATCAAATCGCTCAAACTTCTCGTCTTCTCTAGCTGGACAGAATTGTATATCAAGTGTCTTGTTCTGAAGTAATCCAAAAAGTACATCTGAATAATCGAATGCCATGAAAAGTGGAAAACAAAACTCAAACGACATGAAAGTGTCACTGCTACTTGGACTTTGCTAGCTAGCTGGGATTCTGTTCTCTGATTGGACAAGGTTTTCTCCACAGACGGAAGACGCTTACATAGGCGGCTAGGCCAGCTAGAAGGCCCTGGTATCTCAAACAATACGCCCAGCAGGGCAAACTCTAAATCTGATTGGTTAAAAAATATGACAATCTACAATATCGTCCCCATTAGTTTCACCAGCAGACGGATTCAGTCAAAATTCTGAAGGCAAAAGGCTGGAGGTTTTTACCCGGAGACAACACAGAAATAATCTGATTGGATAAATGCCTATTTTATATGAGCCGCACTGAACAGCAGCGCACCTGAGTGAGAGAGTAGTAGTACAATGATGGGAACAAATTATGTAAAATACATATATAAATGATATTAGGAAGAGAAGGCCCTGCTGGCCCTGACGGCCAACCACTGGTTTTTGGTTTTCTGATTATACAGATCTAAAATCAAAAACATGGTGCACTATAGCAGCTGCTGGTAGTTACATAATATTAAATACATAAGAGTAGAGAACTGGCTAGAACCACTAGACAGAATTAAACTAAGTGAATAAGTCCAGCAGCCAAAGAATCAGACCACCATTCAGGGAAAACTCATTCGCTAGTCTCTGGGCCAGGCTACGAGGCTGAATTGTAGTAAGGCAGATTCCAACCTGGACTTTCTATGCCTCTCGGAATCGTGGCTGCACAAATGTTCACCAGTAGCCATCCTAGGATACAATATTTTTTAGAAGAAACAGAACTGAGGGCAGAGGGAGCGGGGTCATGATTTATATTAAGGACAGCATTAAGTGCAAAGAAATGAAATGTTCACAAAATAATGAACTGGGATGTCTTTCACCCCAGATGTAATTTCTCATTGTATGTCTATATTCCCATATATATATCACAGGCAGGGGAGTGTACAACTATAGACATAATTGGGTACAACATTGTGGTAGGAAGGCCTTCAAACAACAACAAAAACACAGCTTCGGACCGGCTCTTGAGGTGTTTGTTTTGTTCACTCACTAACATTCGGCAACCCCTGCTGATATGTAGTAGTCATATTACACACTACTGGCTTCAATCCACTACTTGAAATGTTCCCCTATTGATGACATCTATCTGTGTGTGCGTTACGTACAATGTATGTTGGGGGTGCGTCACTAAATCGGATTAAGGTTATTTTCATTACTTTTTGCTGGGCTGTGCTATTTACATATTTACTGTTTTAGTTTTCTTGGTTGTATGTTGCATATTTAGCAACTGGCAATGTGTGGTGGTGACCAGTGGTGCTGATTGATTGATTTGTCAGTTGTGCATTATTGTTGATTTGTTTTCTTCTTCTTGTTGAGTGCCCTGAACTGATGTCCCCCTTCATTACTTTTGCAGCAGTAAGACTCATTCTAGGGTGAGTTTTCCCTATATTCATTCTCATGCTAAAACCGACTGTAAATCCAGATTTTAAAGTTCCTATTTAAAAAAATGCCCCCAGACCCCTGGAACCCTTAACCTGCGCCACTCCCAATTTTATTTTCATCAGCCGCCACTGGTGAGTCCACAATTGAAGGCTGCTAACCCCAAGTTATGTGGCAAGCACTGTGAAACCACATATTGCTTTTTTGACATAATGACAAATTCTAATGCAATTAATAAATTGTAAGAATAAATATACCTGTGCAGGTACTGGTGGAGTTGAAATGTTTAAGAGATATATTATGAATTTATATTCACTACTGCCATTTCATATCCCCAAAGGAGTTAGACTGAATCTTAGGAGAGAGACAAAAAAGAATGCTGCAAAATGGCTGTGTGTGAGTGTGCACGAACATCGATGTGTGTGGATGATATTTATTGTGAGTGAGGGTGAGTTCAGATGACTGTGTTGTATGATCAGTGTGTCCTATTTTCATCAAACATGACCAACAGTATTTTAGGTTTACCTTTTACCTGGTAGCTTGCAATTAGGGCTGGGCTATAATTCAATATGATCATTTATCGTATTTCAGTGGAATCCTATTGCGATGATGTGGTTATTTTGGGATATCGTGACACACCAAATTGATAATAACGAGCAGATTTCATTAAAAATGAGGTATGAAACATTTTAAGGAATATTAAGATGTCAGTTTTGTCACACCTAACATTACCATTCTGCTCAATAGGATGAACTGTGGCAGACGGATGGAGTATAGGAGGGGAGAGGTGAAGGAAGGGCGATACGTGCCATTCCCCATGTGAATGCTACAGCCCATATATGGACGTCCGCCACAATCACGGGGAGATACGGCTCAGGTGTGCTGGTTAACGGATTTCAACCATATCGCCCAGCCCTGTGTAAGGAACTCAAGGATGACGACTTTAAAACCACCCTATCAACCAAATGTACCAAATATTCACTCGAACTCTCTTTCTCTACCTCTCATCTGGTGGAAGGTGGTGAATCTCCCTCATCATACTCCTCATTTTCTTTCTATTAATCCTCATTTGAACTCCTATGCAGTAGCAGTCATCAGTTTTTCCGTCATCTTGTGCTGCATCAGTGTTTCTGAAACTGCCGTAAAAATGTACTTTTACCAGCTAATAGTTACTTCACATTGGAAGAAGTTCAACTACAGCAAAGCTACCCTCAAGAAAAATATACCTTACCAAATCTAGTTCAAACTACCATAAATAGTTCAAACTACCTGGTGCAAATGATCATATCTACATCTGCAATGTCATATAATGCAAAAAATAGCACTGATTAGGATGTTAACCAAATCTTTTTACATTTGAAATAGAGTGAAGGAATGTTTTTCTGAGCTACCTGCTAGAAACCAAATAACCCTGCCTTCATCACAATTAGGGTGCAGTATGGTTGGTCTGGGCACCCCTGAATGCCCCCCTGAAGAAGCAACAATTAATCTTTAGAGGGGTCTCTAAAATTAAACATAACAAAACACAGACATTTATTTTTGGTAATTCGATCAAATAATACATTTGCAAGAAACGAACTTCATATTGTATAAACCGCTAACCAACTCCACCACCCCTCTGATAGGTTATAAAAAAATTCTAAACTCTTTACATTACATGGTTTAAGTTGGCCGTTTTTCTGTATCCGATGTTTCAGCAGCTAATTCAGCAATTGTAAGACTTCAATTCATTGAACTGGAGCATCTATTACAGTTTTTGGCAATTGAGTTGGAGAGATTTCAAAAAGGTGACCTGGTGTAATTCGCACACTGATCACAATGTTGAATGAATTAAATCTTTATTCTGAACATGTTAAAAAGTAAAATAAAGCAACAACAAACCAATTTGTTTTACAAAACAAACAAAGAAAAAACTAACAAACTCTAAATCTAAACAATATTAACTTAACATGTCCGAAAAGGAGTAGGAAGAAGTATACACTTATTTAATCCTACCCCTTCTCTACCACTCAATGATTAATAAACATCAATTCAATTGACTTCCATATTTATATCCTATTATATCCTAATATATTACCAAATATGTATATCTTATAAAATATCCAATAATCCAAATGTATTCACCAATTATGCTTATCTTGTAAGCATATATTAATGCCTAAATGTAAACATATGTAACCACAATAATAAAGTAAATAAATAAATAATAATCTATGTAAACACCTGGTGCTTGTCAAAGCCCTTCTTCATCCCTGTACCTTGTGAGAATCATGTCCTTATACCTCTTTTTAACCTGTTCCTACCTAGATTGCTGGGAGGGTACGCTCACCTGAACAAAATACCAAAACTAAAACAAGAATAGCTCCACATCTATCAGGTCTATATGCATGATCTTGACATCTATGGATAGAAAAGAACTTATAGAATCTATCCCCAGTAACCTTCTGACTTACTATGCCAGAGTGAACTCCAATGGAGAAATTTAGATTTTTATCCTTGCCTAAAATGTTTTCTACATTAAACAGTGGATAACACCATGATAGCAATGATCCCATGTACAAAGATGCCACTGAATCTATTCAGCAACTCCTTGACTACAACTGTACCAAAGTACATAGAAATACAACAAAGCATATAGGTTCTACAAAGGTTTTAGTGATGATAGGACCAGGCGGACTCTCCATTTTGGCCACTTGGATAACCAAGGTACCAAAGTGTGTGAGGGGTTGACGATGGCTCAGCTGGAGCTATTTACAGTACATGGTCGACCATTGCACTGTGGGTGTGAGGCAACTGAGAGGTTTTGTCGAGTTGGTGAAACTAACAAGTATGAAATAAAATCAGAAGCGTAACGTTTAGCTATCATCAAATGCCCTGAAACACAGACATAGCGGACAAAGTAGCCGACAGTCAGCTGACTGGTCCCTTCACTAAAATGGGGAGGGGGGCAGTTGCGTGTAGACTACGCCATGTAAGCCAAGTTTTCAGGCTACTCAAACTGGATCCATATTCATCCAAAAATGTGCCGCCTCCTCCGAGTCGTATTCCTCGTCAGTACCGTCAGTAGAATCCTCAACTTTAACATCACTTCTCCTCTGAATCTCTTCTAGAGCTTCTAAATCGGCGAACTTCGTTTTCTGCTGTTTCTTTGACATTGTAGATGTGGAAAAACACCCAAAGCAACACCGAAGTTGAAGTGCGCTTGAAGCACTGTGCGTCATGCGTAAAATCCCAAAGCGCCGCGTATATATATGCCATGCCTGCAGGTAAATGGACACATGACCACTCGTTGGAAAGCTTGCGAGGAGTAGAATAAGATGATCGCGGTGTCCTCATCTGTAGTACTACCAAATGGCCAAAAGATGGTAAGACAAGACTGTGTATTGTCAAGGAGACATAGGGACAGGTTATGCAGAGCTCTCTACAAAACAAGCCTGCTAGCACGGAAAAGCATGAGGATGGAGTCAAAATGAACCTGAAAGT
>OMOT01038721.1:0-11265 GCA_900312575.1 Acanthochaenus luetkenii
ATTATCAGTATTCCTGGCAGTTTATGCTGCTATTAGCTAGCCTTATACAAAGCGCTAATGTTGTTCCGTTCTCCACACTTCTTTTTAGCTCTTAACTAAGTAAGAGCTCATCTAACTATCTAGTTAACGTGATATTATTCTATTCTAATCTAATTGAAGTCCATGTTCCTCTAGGTGTTGGTACTAATATTAGTTGTATCATCCACTATGCCCTGTGAGCCCCTTTCCCTAGATAGTGTATTGCTGTGATGACCTCAAGCACCCCAGTATCCTGGTGGTGGGAGACATGAGGGAGACCTTACTGATTTTGTTTTGACTTCCATGTCTTCCCCAACATTCTCAGTGCACCCTCTCAATAGCACTAGCAGTTTGATTAATTAGATGGTAGAGATTAATACATTTTATCATATTATAATCCGTGATGAATTAATACTATTAAGAGGCTATAATTGCTTTATAATCAACATTATCCAACGGAAGTAAAAAAAAAAGAAAAGTATCCATGTATTCATTTGCATTAACAAATGGCTTTATGAAAAACATGTTCTTTGATTCAGACAAACTATTGAAAAACATTTTGCTTGATATCAGCATGTATACCAGTATCTGTACCAAAAATCTCCAAATGATATCCAGCCCTAATTGTGTGAAAAGCCATTGGTGACCAGACTTAATGTGATTTTGTGTTTGTAAACTGTTCAAAAGGTCCTTTCTAAAAAAATCTCTCTCAGACCTAATACTGATAAGAACAACGTCATATCCAGTCTGAAAGTATGTAGAACAAGTGGACAGAAGTTTCATAATGTCAGATATATCATGCACACACCGATCTTGTCACTTCATGTATCAAATGAGCAGAGAACCATTTGTCTACTTGTTCTACATACTTTCAGACTGGACGTGACGTTTTCTTATCAGTATTAGGTCTGAGAGAGAGATTTTTAGAGGCAAAATGGCTACCCTTAGATTTTAAGATCAGGTTGGGCTTTAATTGGGTTGATTAGAGGGCGATTACACCCATGAATCTATTAAGGTGTAGGCGTTTAACCACTACAAAATTGGCATGGGGCTGTTTTATGAGAGCTAAAGTATAGATACTTTAGTGATTATGTCAATTTAATGTCCAGCTGGGCCCTGACAAAGTTCTAATGTATTGTAGAAAGTGCATGGCAATCTTGACAACTGTACTGGATGGCAACTTTTATGTTTTATTGATTTCAAACATGTACTGTAATGTGTGTCCAATGTTATCCAAACTGCTTACTTCAAACAAGTAAAATCTTTAGATGACTGCAGTCTCATCCCCAGAGCCCCAAATTAATGCCATAAATTATCATGATGTCAGTAGCTGGGGTTTATCAAAGCACCGGAATTGGCTAACATTGACTTGAAATTTAAAAAACGATGAATTTGAATGTCAAAATCATATTAGCTCGTAGTGATGTCATGGTAATCGTCCCATTCCCACAGAGCTTCCTCGAATGAGAGACGGTATACTGACGATATTGGAGCTTGTGTGAAAATAATTGTAGGATGTCAAAAAGTAAGCTGTGATAAAACATTATTTTATGCAAATATAAAAGCAAATATGTCTAGCGTTTTGAATTTTACATTTAGATGACTTTTATTCAACTCCTAAACTTTTTGTAATGGGGGCAGGCATGGGAAGGAAGGTTATGGGAATGAAATGCTTATTCTCTTTGCCTTCATAAACACATTTTCTAAATTTTCATCATGGTTATTTTACTGTTACTACCATTATACTACAGATCTATTTGCTGGTAAGCTTATTGGATTGAGTAAAGATTGAGAGAAGTAAACCATTGCAAAGAGGAAGAAACTATCTTAATTTATGTAGGGAAAAAACTGTAATCATCATTATTTTTTTATGTAAGTAAGCTGTCAACCACCAAGTGCCCATGGAGTCTTTTCCTCTCACAGTCCATAGCCTACAGCTGTAACTAAAGTCATGACCCGTTCTGCCTTCCCGGTATCTTTTTGTGTGAAACATAGCATGGTTAGACACAGGATAAGTTTACCAAACTTGAAAAGAAAAGTCAGAAAGTTGACAATTGGTAGTAGTAGCAGAGGATGAATTATTAAGCAACAGTTGTGCTTTGGTAAGATTGGCAATAGCTCTCCTGCTTTAAATTAGCCTGGCTAACACCTTGAATTTGAAATAAACGACAGGAAAAACTACCTGGTGGTCAGGATCCCATCTTAAATCTGTTTTACTTGGCAACACTGTGAGCCTCTTTTAGTGGCACTGCTGTTGAGACATGATACTGTTTAATACCAGCTTTCTTTCACCTCTGCACATAAATGTCTGGTATATTATTTTATTTATTTATCATGGACAGTAAAATAATGAAACATCCAGTGCTTGTCTTTGTTATAGTGTAGCTGACTTGCTCAGTTCTACCACAAATCAGCCTTGAGAAGCAATACATTTGTCAATATTTCTAGCTCTTCTGTCCTGTTGACAGCTTTGTTAAAAGATATCAGAATTAGAAAAGTGGTCTGTACGATTGTGGTGGTTATTTAGCACAGTAAAGCTGAACGATCTGTTGAATTCTGAGCAACTAGTTTTACCAGACTACATCAAAAATGTAACTGGAATTTTTGAACATATTTACATACCACTTTCAGGTGAAAACCTCCTTTCTCCAGAAGTCATATTTTTAGGAACAAAAAAAAACAGCCTTGGTTTTAGGTCGACTACCATGCGTTTTTGATGTTATCCAATTGGTTTTGAAAAGGTTTCATAAACCCAAGGCTGTATAATTTTGTCAGCCCATAGAGGAACATGTATGATCCTCCAACTGAAGCTAAAACATTAAAATCACCATACTTGGAGTTGCAAGGTTTTCACTAGACGGCGACTATATGAAACGAGCTCTGTAACTCTAAAATTAGGCAGTATACGTTGTACTAAAATAATTTTCTCACTTAACAAAATAAGTAGAAAAGCCAGTTTACTGCTCGGTGCACAGGAATATCTGACGGGCATTGATGTTTTGGGCAGAGGAGTCAAAATAGTTGATTTTGGTGCGAGGAGGGGATTAAATATGGTTAATTTCAATTGTATTACACACACTTGGTACTCTCTGTACTTGGAGGCAATATTGTTTGTAGTGAATTCTTCACTTACTGATTTGTAAAACTTATAATAAAAATAAAAGGGAAAAACAATAAATACTTTTTTTTTTTTAAATCGATTTCAACAAACTTGAGAGGCTGGTTTCTATGCACACTAGTAAGAATGTTACTAACCTGGCTTCATCCGTTAACGTCTGAATACTATACAACGGATAGTTTCAGCCAAGATTCGTTCCATGCTGTCGGTTCATAACGGCATAAAGCTCGGCTAGCTGAGCTTAATTGGTTCTATGTCAACTCTTGTGGTAACCAGGGAGCTAGTTAGCAATTTTATGTCGTTTTTTTAAATGTTTTTATTTTATTTAGTGAGTCAGCTATTTCTCTTGTATTGCATCTGTTATGTTGCACCAATAATCACAAGAACATTTTCTCAGGTATTATTGTTGCATTACACATATGACGGGTTCATTACAAATTTTTAATGTAATGGACCAGTTTAAAATCTTGGGTCAGAATCTGCAATTATTGCATGTCCAGGTTGATTTTGTCAGCATTCTCAATGTTTTCACAGAGGTAAGCAGAAATTATTTCCATACCTTGACATTTTTCTGAATGTGATTAGACTTGATCTATCTGCTGTCATATGAGTACCTCTCTTGCATACAACTGGATACTGACAATTGCCCATTTGAGCTGTTACGGAGAAGGACTCAATGTAGTATTCTGTAGATATACGTTGGATATCACAAGTTTCTGCTCTTAACGACTGAATTAATACGTGTATGTCCCTTGCCATTGAATGAAGCACACCATGTAAAAATAAATGGCAAATTGTGGAGATATGGACTTTTGTTGGCGTCTTGTATTTTGATGTCTAAAGGAGGACTTATGATCACATTTTTTTCCAGGTGTTATAGTTGCATATTTGTTTTCATTATAAGTACTTTACACTTAGCCTGAATACTCTTTTAAATTGGACCCAATATTTGAAAGTCATAACAAATAATTATTCAAAATCTGAGAAATGACTCCTTTTCCATGAGGTTTCCTTAGGAGGGTAACAAAACTAAAATACTTAAATTGAATATGCCTATTTGTGTGTCTATATAGCAAGATTACAGTTTCTTAAAAATGATGTCCATTCTGTAAATAAAATACTTACCTTAATAACTTGCTAATTACGTAGTTTCCAGTTACTGAACTGTCCGCCTGCTTAATTAATGTGAATTGTCAAATTGACCCTGTTAAGTCTTCATGGAAAAGTTGTTTGATTTCAAGAATTTTCCACACATTTGTCTGTCAACGTGAAATTGTATGCATGCCTCTTCCCTAGACTAAAGGGTAGAAAGGCAAAATATTTCATGATGCTGTATGTAAACGAGTCAAGTTCTGTTTGGAAAGTGACACTTTCACCCAAGGTGAGCACTCTCAATGCCCTACTGTTCATAATTATGAATAATCAAATAAAAATTGATCATTAATTGGATCCAATTCACCATTGATTGAAATACATCAGTGATTGTAATGTTTTCCTCTCAGCTAAATCATTATTTCATTTCAGCAAAATATTTAAACTTTTCAGCATGCTTACCTCATATGAGTTAAGTAACAGTAAAGGCTGTTTTATGGTTATTAGACAAGTGTCTGTTGACAGTGTCCGACGACAAAAATGACGCTATAAGACAAAAGTATGTGTCGTCCAACAGTGTCTTGTACCTGTCTAAATTCGTAAGGTTGCAAACGCCGTCATTGATTGTCTTATATTTTCATTGGCTGGCTGGATCAATATATGGTGCAATCCGATGTAGGTCATCAAAACAATCTGCGGACATCCGAAAATATCAAAGTGTTGCCACTCATCCATCTCTCTCATCTGTCTAATAGGAGATATTAGCCGTGTTCCTCCACAGTCCGGTTTATCTGGTGCACAGACCACAATCTTTTTCTCCTCCGTCCCCTCCGCTGCAGTAAAAGTATCACAATAAAATCAAACATATCACAGTATCCAGCAGCCATCTTTCCTACACACAAACGAACTGGCCAGAAGTGTCCAGCTCGTTACCATGGAGATGACCGTTGACAGCTCGTGCCACAGACGTCTCTCAATACTTTGTTTGAGCATAAATGCCTAAGTGTCGTCCGACACTTTTCGTAAGACACCTGTCGACACTAACCATAGAACAGCCTTAAGCCGCTGACATCAAGACGCCCTGGGTATCTGCAGTCTAGCTTTCCTTTCCCTGGAAAAACTAAAACGATATATAGTATAATATAAAATCTACGATGATGAGCTGCAGTGACACAGACCCTGATATATTTTCACAGGCCATAATTTGATAAATAATGGCATTATCACAGTGCTTGTAGCTAGTTAGTAGCTGTGGTTTGTTTACATGTCGAAAAGGTTTGACCAACATGGTAGCTAGTTTACAGTGCACAGAGTTTTGGGGAGTTTGGCCCAGGGGCAGACTGGGATTTATTTATTTATTTTTTAATGTTCAAAAACTGCCCTGGACTTGTGACCCAGACTGAACCGCAACGATCACTCAACGTAGGGTGAGCTAAAGTGTGGAGTGAACATCTGTCGGGGATTTTGATGTCTGTGTTCTCACTTAACAGGTAAATTGACCAATGGGCCAATCTCTCAAAAACAATGTGTATTGTGTAACACTATAGGCAATACCAATTTTGTACAACTTTAAAGTTGTGAAGGTTTTACTACCAATAATGGCAGCCTTTGGTGTTCGATGGCACATGTATTGAATATTTGGCTTAATTCAAACAAAAGTGGGCTATGGATTTTGGGTCTAAATTACAATATTTTAACAGAATTATGCACAGAAACACCTGAAAAAGCCTGACAGCTGGTCATGACTGCAGATCCCAGGGACGGTTGATAGCGGTAGTTGCCTGTTCCTGAGCTTGTGTCAGGTTAGAGCTCCAGTATGTCATTATGAAAATCCAGTGCTACATAAGCCATGAGTTCAAAAGATCTACTCCATATATGTCTTCATGCTGTCGAAGATGGCCACTGAAAGCAGACATGTACCAATACCCCTCATGCAATGCTAGGATGCTTCTCAAGGACATCATCATCTGGTTTATCAAGTGCCCAAACTGCAAGAAGACTCAAGTTTTAGTTGGTTATCTCTGGAGCCAGCCAAAGTAACGCTTAATGTTTGGGGTCAGACATCTGACAATTTGTGATCCAATTGCTCTGAGGGCAATTATGGATTATATTTGACTAGCACTCTAAAAACTAAATGCTAGACCATAGGCAAGGCTCTCTATCAATTTAGCCAAGCTGTGTCATCATTGCAATTTCACAGTGAGTAGCACCTGATTTGTGTAGTGTCTTGCTGGGGCTCCTACCTACCTGACTGCCTGATGGCATGCATGGAAGTCTCTGTGCACAAGCCAGGGTTTGTGGAGCTGTAAGGGGGCATGTAACAGAGTTATTCCTCATTATCGTTCTTCGTTGATAGTAAGAAATGAACACAGTTTACTTACTATGCCTTTAAACTATGAGAACTTACAATCAATAGCGAACAACCCCAATCATGGCAAAATCCCATACAAAATATTTTGCTCCTATGATTCAAGTTACCGTCAATAAAATGATGCTAAGTTGATTTATGTGATGAGTTTGCGAGCTGTATAACCATATGAACAAAATGGATAGAAACTCAATCTCTTCTCTCCCCCTGTCTTTCAGATTCGCCTGGGATTGCCAGGGCACACTGACGTTTACTTATTGAGTGACATGGACACTGATGCAATGGTTGACAGATAGGAATACACATTGTGGGTGGATGTTGAGCTGTGGCACATGTGCCTGGAAGACCATTCAAAGATGACTTCATTCAAGGGACGACTGAAGCTGGGCCAGTACGTGTTCTCCTTGTGCCTTTCAGTGCCTAATGCATTTCAAAGTGCCCTTACAATATATAGTATACCCACAGATGTCTAATTCAATTGAAAGCAATAATGGAGGCTTTGCATCTCAAATCCCCTAGCAACCACTGGCGCCATGTTGAACGTCTATTGGAGAATTGTCTTTGCGCAAATATTGGCTTAATATCGCCACGCCCTCCGTTTATTTTTATTTAAATATTTTCTCCTTTAAGTTTTTTGGGGTATTAGTCATATTTACAATTTTGAGGTCGTACAGTTTCTATTGTCTGCCTCAGTCGATCAAGCAGTGCTAGAATCGTCATGTACCAAAAGCATAGCAGCCGCACGAGGCTGGTATGATGGATGCTTGATCCACATTAAAGAAAGGTAAAAGATCTTAAGGTACGGCATGACCTATACAATTTGAATGCCTTTGGTGGGGACCAAGCAGTTTCCAGCTGCAATCTTAGTGTTAGGATTAAGTCAGAGGTCCTTCATTCTAATATTTTACATTAAAATAGAATATAAAATGAGGCTCTAGAACATCTAGATTTAAATTAAATTGATATAATTAATATATGATCACATACACGTTTCCTGTGTTTTATGCTTTGATACCGTTTTGTGTAATTTCCAGAGAAATTGTAATGACATCATTGTCTTTGTGTACAGTTATGCAATTTGTGTACTTGGAAAAAAAAAGGCCTGTCCAATTTTTGTACTTGTCTTTTGAAGACTGGCCATATAAATGTAAGAGAATTGTAAATGAATATATTAAGCTTCTTTGTAATACAAGTATACATTTTAAACATATTTATACAGTACAATTCCCATTGTATAAATTCTTTAAATTTCAATGGTGGACAATGTGAGTGGACTATGCTGAACACAGTAGTTTGAGTATGTTCTACCAAGTTTATTCTACTAAGTTAAAGGCATACATTTTCATTTCAGTTTAGTTTCAACTTTTTAGGGATTCTGCTCAGCAGATTGCCTTCTTTTGGATGAAGCCAAATATACACACTCAAGTGTTGTGTGTGCCACAGTGCACTCTGTTATGGAATATATCATATTTAAGTCATTGTATTGACTGTGGAGATTAAAGTTGGCCATTGGCATTGTGGTGCAAACAACTGAGGTAAAATCATAAATATTTAAGTGTTGTGTTGTAAAGTATTGCATCATGGGTAATGGCAGGGGAACGTGCGCACCTTAGCTCCATCTCAGAGGCTCCTGATGTCCTGGCAAATTATATGAGTTTGTAATTGTCGAAACAAAACTACATTCACCATTTACCCTCATTTACTTTAACATGAACACCAAGTTTGGCTATTTTCTTACTTAACCTTTGATACATCAAGGTACTGAGAGTGAAATGTACTCTGCAACAAATTGTGGAAGACATTTATTTGCTTTGCAACAAAGAGTGCTAATAATTATGACAACCGCCCCTAATTTTGAGGTTAATATAATACTTTCCCACATGTATATCCTTTTGTGCACTTGATTATTGGCTAATGAGATATGTAGTGTGTACACTGCTGGCTAAGCCTGTAAAATTAACCGGCCTTTATTGTCTTGGCCAAATATTGAACATGTAGTCTAATTACTGTACAGACAGCCACAGTGCCTCCTATGCTCACCAATGTGCCACATTTCTAGGATCTATAGGGATACGGACTAATACAAGAGACTTGAATTGTTGTCGGTGAAAAAACTCAAGTACTCTATTGTAGTACATTCAGTAAAACAATCTAATTCGACGCATGATAAGATCATTTGTGAAACTGGAAATGGAGATCAGGCTGACGTACCATATCCAAAGGTAGAAAGTCTGCCTGACTTTTGAAAGTCACAAAACAGATGAACATGATAGCCTTCTGGACTCATCAGCTGCACTCCATCCTCGCATAACACGCCTTACAGCAGGGGATTCTTATGAAAATGAATACAGAAATATATCAATTAGCAAAACTATGAACAGGATACACAGATAATTAAGTAAATTAGCAGTGTGCATGGTTCATTATGGAATGCAAGATAAATATGAAAAATATAAGGTTAGTTCTCACAGGATAAGTCAATGGGCTAATGTCCCATTAATAATTGGATTAAAATCCCAATCGGGATAAAAATGCTTTAACCACCAAATCGATGGTATACCACCAAATATACACTTCCTATTCAATAGGAGAATATAAGCGGCTTCTGTGTATGTCCGTCCACTTAGTGACGTCAACAAGTATGGGAAAGTCAATAACATTCTTCTCAACATATATTATATTCTGATTACATGCCTTGGCGTGGGTAAACGCATACCTTATCACATCGCTTCGTTTAGTGTTCACGTAAACAGTTAGTTTAGAATCTTCATTCTTATTTTAACTGTTGCCAATGTGTTCTGCATTTTCCATCATCACTCACAAGATCAATAGTTACCATGGGAAATGTACAGTATATGTGCACGTATTTTTCATTTCACTGGGAAATGCATACAATTAACATGGTACTAATTCCAGTTTTAATACTGTTCATTTGTACAACTGAAATGACAAGCCATGCCAAAGAAAACCCAAATATTTGTACTTAAGACCATCGTTTATTTTACTTTCACACCCCTCACTGCAAGAAATATGTTACAGCAGTTTCACTTTTTACATACAAAATGGAACAGCACTGTAATGTCAAAATAAATGGGAACAAGTTGAAATTGGAAAGTGTAAAGGTTGATGCTAATGCTGTTATTTATTGACAGATAATCTTGGTTGAAGAATGTATGACAGGCGTGCACCTTTGCTTGACCTCACATCAGGCTAATGCATTCCATCTTAAGCCTTCATCGTAGCTCCGTAGTTTTCCTTGTTTCAAGAACATGTTTTATGATAATGAATCTTGTGTTAAGACATGTATTGAGAGAGTAACATAAAGAACAGTGCCTGAATTGGGGAACAGATGGCCCGCTGTGAGAGCAGCTGAAAGTTGGAGCTATTGGAGACAATTTTCTGGCCATAGCCAAACAAAGTTGTATGGTGTTGTATTGTAAAATTAAATCATGTTATATTTCATTTGATAAAATGTTACCCTATTGGGAGACCGTATTGAAGGGAGATTGTCTGCTTTTCTCTGTCATCACGTCTGTTCTTTTAGACTGTCTGTCCTTTGTTTGGATATTGTTTTTCTTGTTGAATAAAAAAAAAGGTGAAATTACCCTAAAATAATTTTCGTCTGAAAAAAACTTTTCATTGTTATTAAAAAGTGAAATTAAGATGCTATGACATTTCAAGTGTATGGAGCAAATGTACAAGACAATACATTCAAGAAAAGGGTAAGTGTTTTGTGGTGAAGTAACAATGATTCATCCTCAATTGCCCCTTACCCTGTATCTTTCATAACATAATCTTCATCTTGTTATAGTTCTGAAGGCAAGTCAGTAAAATGTGTTTATGTATGAAATTTGTTTGGTAAGAGTTTCTATACCCTAGTGATCGCACAGAGGTGGAGAGACAGTCATGGTTACCTCTTAACAGTACATACCAATTTAAAAAAATGAATGTATGAAATATCGGATGATACGATTTGGCACCCTGTCACTCACACTGTCCATTAACACAAATACATAATTTTTCAACTAATATGAATGGAGACTTCAATTAAATGTCCAAACTATTAGGAAATATGGTTGTTATGCCAAAGAGAAGTGAATCAATGATCAGTGGTGCCCTGTGCTATTTTTTGTAGTTGTCTTGCATGCTTAGGTTGCTGTGATGGATTGAAAACATTTAAATATGATTTAAATATAAACCCATTAACAGCTAAATGATCCTCTTACCTGGACATGTCCTCTTTCTGGGTCCTAAAACATCTGTCCGTCTGTCTGTTTTTAATGAATTCCTTCAAATGTCAGTGTTTTTGCGTTGCTTGTTCCACCGACCATTTCCCCCGAATATTATCATTTTTCGTTCCATAAGTGTAACGTCACGCATCGACTATTTAAAATGTTGTATAAGGCGCCACACTGGTGTTACGCACAGTTACCAGTTTGTATTAAACTATTCTGTAATTCCATTGATTGTTGCTCAGTTAGATCTAGTTGGCTCCTTTTCTCTTTATTATATATTTTTAGTATAGCACTCTTACAAAGACGTTCATGCTCATTTGATGAGCAACCGGAAACTGCTGGGAAAGATCAGCTCTTCAGACAAATATGGACGGGCAGACAAGACTGAAGAAAACTGAAGACGTAGAATAATTATCTTTCTTTTTAAATACATG
>OMOT01038724.1:0-22254 GCA_900312575.1 Acanthochaenus luetkenii
ACGGATAACGCGACTAACGTCAGTGCACTGGTACTGAATGACTGGACACGGCTACAGTGTTTTGGCCACCGTCTTCAACTAGCCATTGGTGAGCATCTAACGCAATATAAAACTGTATTTCAATGTTAAATATACTACTAATAATAACAGCAACGTTAATAATTAATATAAATAAATAATACATGTACAGAAAACGTACTATATCGTGATATATATCGTCATCAGGATATGAAATTACCCATATCGTGATAGAAGATTTTGTCCATATCGCACAGCCCTAACACAAGCCATGTCATGAAAAGAAGCAGGCCTATGACATTGATATCGAGACGTGAGAAGTACACAACCGCACTGAAAACATAAATTTGTCTTGGTGCATGTTAGCACAGCGAGGACTTATGAATCGAGAGGATGACAAAGTGGGCCATTTAACGACAAAGGATGGGTTTCCCCTCCTTCTGGCTAAAGGTTGTGCCAGCCACACAGAGGCCCCTAGGGACACCCAGCACAAACATGCTCTCCAAACAGAGTGGGGCAAAAACTGCACAGCCAATGCCTTAGTGGGAAGGTAGACAAACAGAAGAATGGGCTTTTTGAGCACGAGCAGTCCCATTCAACAGACTATAAATTATGGACTGCACAAACATCATAAATACAGCATTGTAATCGATGAGTCAATCCGATTCATCCACACAATGTCAACAAAGACAGCAAAAAGAAACATGAAAAGTAAGCTCTGAAACTCACCTACGATTTGTGCACGAATCCAGAGCAGCACTCTGAAACGGAGCCCCCTCTCTCTCTATACAACATTAATCTGGTACCTCTGGACAACAGATGGAACGGGAAGAAATAATTGTTACTTGTTGAAATAGTCCCAAATAATTACTCATATAAAAGACTAATAATAATAATAATATGAATGCCTAATAATGAAACAAACAAACAAAAACTCTAGAGTATTGTTTAAACGTAGCTCATGCTGATAAGTAGCTTGCTCTGACCCATGTGTGCCTTCATTGCTCATACTGCTCATGTTCATTCAGTAGTATTATAATCCACCCATTCTCATTGGCCAGTTCAATCATGTGACCTGTGTGGGTTTAAGACTCATTAATGGCAGAAAGCCAGATATAGCTTAGACTGAGTGACACTGCAGAGATTTAATTGTACTACGTTTATTAAAAAGATCAAAAGTCAAAGTAGTAACTACAAGAAACCTGACATCCTATGAGACCAATTTTCAGTGAACTAAACTGAAGATGGAGCTACGTGTCCTGGGCTCTCAGCTGCTCCTGAGCCAAAAGTGTCTCATTTTGGCATTATACATAACCAAATACAACAGAAACATGGATTCACATGGTTTTCAGCAGTCTGTATTTAAGCTATGCCAATAGAGGCTTTCACACTTTTGGCATGCAAAGATAACGCATCAATAATTGACACATAAATTCCCGGTTCTGATAAACGTAATAAAGTCTTGTGATTTATGGATCCTGCTTGACTGCATCCGGCTGAAGTTTGATCATGAGCGAGCCAAATATTTTGTGTGTGTGTTGAGTGTTTCTTAATGAAGTCAAAACACGATAGAAAAGTACAGAATCCCGGATCAGAATGATCCCCGATAACTGCCGATTACAAAGTGAACGTTGACAGTGAGAATCAGGAGGTGACATGGAAACGAAAGCAGCCACTGTATTCAGCATGTTGTGAAAACTGCCCTCAATGCGGACATTTTTATGAGCTTAGAACACTTTGGACAGTGTTATGACCAAACCCGTGGCATGGTCCAAAATTATAATCCTATAGTTGCCAGACTGACTCCATCAATGCCTCTCTCTTATGCGTCAAGTGGAGCTTTGCGCAGCTACCGTGTGTGAGGAGGATGGAACAATGAGGATGACGATCAAATCGAATCAAATTTCGCACGTCACAATGAATCAGGCATAAAGACGAGGGACAAGATGGTACAACAGTTAAGTAACAGTAAGTCACCTAATTATTTGGACTTGAGCAGGATGGACACATATTCCAACTGAAAACATCCTTATCATCTTGCTGGAAATTATACTGATATAGTACTGATTTTTTGCAGCCAACTGTATTTTGGTAGGTTTTGTTTCTTTCATTTGGTAATTTGAGGTGATGGCTCGATATCCGGGTGAACGGAACGGTCGTCTACGTTGTCTCGTGAATAACACGGAGCTAAGTTATGTGACAACATCATCGGCCAACGCTGTTCCTTCACATACACAGCACGGATGTATAACTTCAAGACTAAGTACCACAGAAAAGGCCACTGCTTTGGGCTTTTGGAATAGATAAAACATGATATAGACCAATTGATACCGTTGTTTATTTTCTATATTAATATGTGGCATTTGATTGACATGAGCCCACACGCGCGTTAAGCAGCCAGTCTGGATGAACGGGCCTCGGTTTGAGACTAAACGCACAAACAGCGTGTAGAGACAGAGGCAGGCCGACCGCTTCATTGTCTTCCAGCGCAGGCGGGGCGCCAGGTGACCTGACGGGGGTTGAGGCAACGCCAGAGGCGGATCAAGTCGGACCACTTTGCGTCGCACGCATTTCTTAAAACCACAGATGAATGTGCGTTACAACGTAACTAAACTATGACTAACACGTCACAAATCACGGCGGTAGTATCATCGATAACCGCAGTAACGTTACAGTTCGCTGTCAGGCTAAACACGCAGTCGGACACGTGTGCGCATTTCCACCCAATGTGCGGCTGCTTTCTGGTCATGTTTTCCTGCCCGCTTCGACGGGACACTAGCTAACCAGAGGGGTCGCGGGAACCAGCTTTGATACGCGACGCCCGCGGCTAACTTAAATCCACCCAACGTCAACCGCAGACCTGTCCGGTCCTTGTTGACGTCAATCCCGTCGACGCGTGCCGAGTTGGTGTTGAAGCTAAGAGAAGTTAACGTTAGCAGGCTAACGTAGCTTGCCCATTATGTCAGCTAACAAAACGCTAGCGTGCCTTTTATATATGCCGGTAACGTTAGGCGTTGACGTCGTTAACACATCTTTGACGACCGACACCGAGCACTACCGCGTGGCTGTACGCAAGACGGGTCGACCGACAGGAGACGACGTCGCTTGTTTAGCGCCCTCTTGCTAAGCAGTTTCGTAAGAGTAGCAAGCTAGCTGAAGTTAGCTGCGAACCCGGTCCTAGTAGCATGTGGCTGAAATCGGCTAGCAGGTAACGTTAACGCCGCGGTGTATATTGAGCGGATCCAGTGAAGTTGGGGGTATGAACGTTACCCGAGCTGTCTGGTGAAACGAATTAGCCCGCTAAGTACTTTACCTAATGTCGTGAGTGTGGTCCAGTCACACTTTCATGACGCCCCCATTCATTTGAAGATCTCCAAAAGCGCAGATCATTCGCGCAGCGGCGGTGCATTTCCAGCGGCTGCTCCCCTTCCCTTTCCACACAGTGCTGTTGTACTACTTTGTGATATCCGATGTGCGCCGAGCCCACGGAAACTGGTCCACCCCCCATACGGTGTACTGTAACCCACACTGGAGAACGTGGTCCCGTCTACATTCACGAGGAACTCCCGTGTTTCCACTGTTTTGAGAAGACAAGACTATATCCGAGGTGCCAATATTGACCTTGGGCGTGTAAGTGTTTTCCCCAATCAGTTGTCAGTGGAGCGGTTGAAGGCGCTGTGACCCGTACACCATCACAAATGGGAACTAAACTGTCCCAAAATCATAGGAGTCATTTTGTTCGCCCTTTGACCAATTCAAGGAGGACACTTGTGAAGTGGTTTGATCAGTGGAGTGGCTGCATAAGGGGCAGCAAAGGGTTCATGGGTGGAGGGTTGGAGACACCTCTTCTCATTGGCCCTCATCTCACGAGCTAAACACCCTCATCGCACTTTGGTCAACCATGGTTGTTTTTACGTGTGCTTTATAAATCAAGTTTGAGTTGAGAGACACTTGCCCCATGTGGAAGTTGTAGATCTTGCTAGAGTGCATGTCACCTGTGATGTCCACCAGGTCAGCATGAAGCACCGAGCAAATGTCCCATCCCTACTAAACCTGGCCATTCAGTTGCATTTGAAGCTCCGTTGTCGTAAGATAGAGGAGAGAACCAGTAGCTTGGAGCTTTGACCTAAAACATCGGTCATAACGGGGTTAACCAAATTCCCCTGACTCTAGCTTTTGAGGTATCCAGGTCACTTGATAGGACTAAACTGTTAAGCTGTTTTCAAGCAGGGTGATGTCACATCCCAGGAGTCTCACCATTAAAAAACAAAGAATACACGCAGCGCAGTGGTGTAGTACTCAATGCACGGTTCATTTCTACTTCACTGTCCCCCAAAATGGACCATAACCCGCAGACATGAATGATGTCTGCCCTACTTGGGAGGATCTGAACATGTGCAGCCTGCTCACCAGTAGAGAGCACTGCTACTCTTACGGGTAAACGGCACACATACTCAATCAACATTATTCAACCCTATGTCACATTTGGTAGGCCTTTGTACCAAGTGAGGTAGTGTAATATGCTAAATGTAAATGTAAAAGTGTAGCACTGGCAACGGTACAGACCAAAGGTGTTTGCATGACACAACGTTTATTCCTTGCAACATAGGTTAACTTCAAGTCAACACATGGCAGCAGTTTGGTTGCATGGGTCAGCATTCAACAGCATCACCATATTGGCAGCCCATCATACCTATAATATTTTTAAAAAAGATGCAAGTGAATAAATACAGTGTTTTTGACACACAATATACCTATATTAAAACACACACATATATGTATCATTATGCAGTACATTGTGTAACATTGATGTAGGCGACAGACAAATAAATTGTTACAAAATTTGAGGGAATGTGATTCAAGAAAGTCACAAGAAGTAGATTAGCATTTGAATGACTGTATCTACCTGACATAACTGGATCCTGGAATACTTTCCATGCTCTCCTTCACCAATAAGTCTGAAAATACAGTATCTGGACTGGATCTTTTCCCATACCTGTGCATTAGGACGAGTCAAACAATATGTCAGTTCTGAATTTCCTGAACCCAAATATTTGGCTATATTTGATCACTTTATAAAATGTCAAAAACAACTCACCTCTGTCTTGTGATGAGGTTGATGTAGTGCCTTAGTGCAGAGTAATATTTGGCGAGCTCCTCAGGTGGTGCGTCCTCCCCAGGACTGGCAGGCTTGAATGGATACGCATTTACACCAGAGCGAATACAAACCAGCAGGCAGAGAGCCAGAACACTCAGAGATATCACAGCGTTGGAGCGCATCCTGTATCACAGAGAGGATTCAAAGGCAAACTGCATAATAAAAACCAAGCATTATCCAAACAATTTTGACTTATGTCATCATCAAAAACAGAAGTGCCACTCTACTAAAATGATATTCCCATGGGAACCATGGAAGCTGTCGGACTCATCATTACTTGCAATTAAAAAGTAAGAAATACAAATTTAGCTTACGTTATAATCTAACACTTGAAAATGCTGCTTCAGTTGGATTGCCACTCTGTTCTGGGCACCTCTGTCAGGTTTCCAACATAGCCCATGTTTTATATAATGTGTGTGAGGTGGGGCGGGAGGGCAATTTCAATCACTTTTTAGGATACTCTTGTGTGAAATGTCTGCTGCCTCGTTTGTCTGGTAATCCCTGGACAGAAAACTGGCAAGGAAAATTTTGGTAATACACAATTACTTATATATAGAGAAAAGACCAAAACAAGTAAGCTTTAGTGTTATTGGCACCATCAAATGAAATTGATCCTAGGTTTGCCATGTTAAAAAACAAAACAGAACATATGTTCTTATAATGAGTTCAAGACAGATATTGACTAAATTATAACATGTACACAAGAGATATTTCATGTATTTCAGAAGATATATAAAAATATACTGCAAGGAGAGCTGTCATTCTGTGTCGTACATGTGTGCTGTAAGTGTACGGATTTACTTATGTCTGGATTGTAACACTGCAAACTTGTGTATTGCAACATAATCAGTTCCCTAGCAACAAGCACTGAGTTTAATCACACATAAAGAGACCTACAGAAATACTTTCCATGGTTTGCACTTGAAGTGCAATTATCTTATTCCTTCATCGTTCTTGACTTGTTTCTTCATCAAATAAGCAGGCCAAGTCAAATGTTTGAATGAGAAAAGAAAAATGTTTTACTATTAAGAGTGGAGCGATCTTAGCAAAGTATTAGCACAAGTGGAAACAAAGCTTGATTCAAAGGGAGTCAGCTTTCTCAATAAAACGTCTGGCGCTTAACTTGAAATGGTTGATAATGGCCTGTTGTTTTCACATTAGGTAGAAATATGTTCTGATGCCCCAGGTGTTTGGAAAAATGCTGTTTTGGTTTACAGAGTCATTCGAGTAAATGTTGCAAATGTCACCCACCCATCAACTTTGCAGCCCCTGGAGACCATCTCCCACATACCTAATGTAGACAGGCACTCAAACTAGTGGCACTAGAACACGACTGACCGATCCACTGCGAAGTGGCTTGACATACGGTTGTCTTAAGACTGTAACTAGCCAAACAATTTGGGCCAAACCAATGAAATTGCACAAAATCACATAAGAATGGACATTATAGAGCACAAAACCACCAACCTCCAATTCCACTTGAGAGAGGGCACAGAAAGCTACAGTGGCTTTCAGACCCTAAGTGGCAGGAAAACATGTAATGGCAACTATTTTCTTTGAAGACCGTTCTCCTGGGAAATTCACAGACATTTGACAGGAGATTGGTGCTGACAATTCTTGTGACAGTCAAATAAGGACTCTATTCCAGAGCAGCAGCACAGAGCGGGTGTAGAAAAGTACATTTCACACTAAGTAATATGCGGCTATGCGGATCCAGCGAAAGGTGTTTATGTCTAAATGAAGGGGGTTTCTAGTAGAAACCCCCTTCATTTAGACATAAACTGTAGAAACTTTCCACAGACAATACCAATGAAAGTCCTTTCATTGAATAGGGTCAATACAAATCTCAACATGTTTTCATGTTTTCTCTAAAATAACTGCAGAGCAAGGTAATTTAAAATAAAGTAAAACCGCGTGGCATCTTCAAAATGAAAATAAAAGGGATATGCAGTGAAGAATACCGTTTCTCCTTGGGTCAGATAGAGCCTCCTTAGACACCAGCAGCTTAGAGAGAAGCACTCCACGTTTGGGTTCCTGGCAAAAAGCAACACATGACATCCTCTCCCATGAGGATTTTAATCAAGACTGACACCTGAGACATGAGACCCCATATTACCATGTTCCCCACCATACTAACCAGTTGCAATGGTTCCAGATGATCCTGAACACCATTAAACTCTTGAATATGCAGCTTGGGGGAAAATGCCATTCCTCTATTCATGAGCTATATTATATATGAATACTATATACAGTATGATATACTCATGAGTTATGCTTATATATATATTAACCTGCTTGTTGAGTCTACTTGCACAGTGGCATTGTGTAGTTCGCTCCAGCATCCTCGCCTCTGCCTCCTCATTTATAGTGCAACCTGAAATACCCAAGTACCATGTCACACATACTAAACTTAATGCCCCAAAACATAAGACATCTTCTGATAGAATAAAAAAGTATTTCACATGTAAAAAAACAACAACTGTAAACATGTTGGCTCACCAACATACAATATTATCCCTCAGAAACTGTGTTGAAACTTGGTGATCACGTCTGCAGTCATTCTGTTCTTCCTTGAGTTGAGAATCAAACATGTCGTCCAAACTCTTCACCAGAAGATAACCAGACAAAACGAAGTAAACCCTGACTCAGAATCAGATCAGTTATATGTGTAAAATTGTCCAATAAGCAAATCTAATGATTTACTTTTTGGTGTTCAAACCTCAAACCATCCAGTTTTGCATGCTACATTTAGTTCACCGTTACGCTGTCAATGTCTGTCTCAGGGTACAACAGGGGTCACAAGTAATTACATGTTTATAATGAAGTTATGTGTACTGTACATATTCTTCCTTTCTGGCATTTCTGCTTTCAACAGTCTTCTCTCTTCTTCAATATCTGCTCAGTTCAGCTCCTCTGCCTTAGGAAAAACGATTATAATATAAAATAGAAATAAGAGTCTGCATCACACACCGATAAAGCTTTGATCTACCAACCTCACATGATATACGTGGTTGTCTTTGCATAAATTACGCCTACATTCAACGAGAAGGTGTGATCCCTACTTCTCTAAACTTGAACTAAAACTTGACATACTTTAGTACTACACCTCATTAAAATGGTTTGGCTATGAAACCTGGTTATTCTCTCACCCTCTCCAGGCTGCCCTCCTCCCCCTGTCTCACCCTCAGCTGACTCCCTAGGGTCTGGATGTTCTTCCTGATGGAGAGAAGAGTGGCTGGGCCAGGACTGGCAGTAAGCCATTAGACATCAAGGTGCTTGAGAAAGAAAGAAATATTCAGCAGATGTTTGTGAGACATTTGCCATAAGTTGTTTATCATTCTTTGACAAATTCAGGGGCCAAATGCACATGTACCCATATGCATTTAAGTATTTTAGAGTAGAGGCACTTATATTAAGGGGCCCTATTATTGGAATTCAAATGTTGTACATATATGATCAAAGATGATTAATGTAGACGGTGTTAAAATGTGATGTTGTTTGAGTCCAAGTTTTTCAATTTTCAAAAATCCATTCTTTTCCACAGGCAGTTTGGGACCAACCCGTCTACTGGACTTGGCCTTGATTGACTCACCTCACAATTGCTCAAATCTTTCCAATCAGGCACGTTTGAAGCACTTCAACTGGAAAGCTTCCACTCCAAAGGTTTGCCTCTTTTGACTCAGAGGAACTGGTATTGTGAACCAGTCATGGCCCAGCATTGTGACTGTTCTGCGTGTGAGGACTTCATTTTCACATTTGTTCAATAAATACCCTTTCAACTAAAGCAATGTTAAACATGATAAACATCATGAAGAACATTATTGTTATCCAGAGCCATAGTGTATTTGAAAACAAAATCATGAAAGCTGAACAATATGGGCCCATTTTTACAATTTGTATGCGACTACTGATCCTGGATCATTACACCTACTCCTGAAAACCGTATGAATACTTTATGGTCACCGTTGTAGAGCTGGAAAATACTTTCAATGTGGAAATGTATTTCAATATTTCTCCATATCCGTATCAATCAGGATCTTTTTCTCTTTCTGAACGTGCTACATGACATTATGGAACGAACTGGTTACAACCCGACTGTCCTGGTGGTTCTAATCCTGCAACTATGAACAAACATGACATGGAAAAACATATGACAACTGATTGAAACAAGTGGTCATCATTCACTCCATCATCTGTCCTTTAGAGTCACCTGTGTTTTACTTGACAGACAGAAAAACTGGGGGGGGAAAGACCTATCACCTTTATTTCTTAGATAATGGATATGTGGAGAATGGTCGACTATAAATGCTTGATTAAAATACTGAGTAAATAACTGTCACATCACCCTGCACAGTGCCATGAACATACATTCATAGAATTTGGATTGATAACCACGATTACAGGACGGCTAGTTTACTGTATGTGCTCTAAATGTACTGTTATTAATTCAAATGCAAAGGAGTGCACTGAAGTAAAACAATGGTGTCGCCAGGCGTACCTCATTACCCGCAATGAATCAACTTTCGCAAACTGACAAAATTGCTCTGCTACTGCTGCATCTCCCTTTTCTTCAGAATCTCCTCCACTGTAGCATTAATATTGGGAAGTATATTAACACCACGGCCCCTAATAGCTACACAACAGCGAATAAAATGACTGCGGCTAATGAGAACATTAGTCGTAGAAGCTAGTACTAATATTTGACTTTCATTAGTGTCAGTTTTCCCTCTGCAGTCATTTTGCATATCTGCTAGTAGGCAATTGGATTCATTCAACTTGGGACACAGAAGGGTACAAGTGAAACCGACCCATATTAATTGGTATCCTGTCACGCGATCTCATATTTGTGCTACCGTTGCGTCTTAATGGCACGC
Source organism: Acanthochaenus luetkenii (assembly GCA_900312575.1). Classification (NCBI taxonomy): domain Eukaryota; kingdom Metazoa; phylum Chordata; class Actinopteri; order Beryciformes; family Stephanoberycidae; genus Acanthochaenus; species Acanthochaenus luetkenii. Next base: position 10,051 of record OMOT01038724.1, read on the forward strand.
CAAATAGTGCAATCTAAAATAGTGATTTCACAGCCTGCCTCACCTCACGTTTTGAAGTATTGTACTACATTAACTATTTCAGGTACATGAAGTTACATTCCAAATGTTTTTTGTGTAACAGCGTGTGTAGGTGTAGTAACAGCTACTGTCCTTCCTTTACTCAGACCCTTCACCTACAGGCTAAGCTCTGCATGTTCCTTTTGTATCGGAAGCTGTTGAGATTTTCTCTTAACCTTGTCCATCAGTGTCTTTGAACATTCAGCATGAATATTTTCTAGCATGAATCCCACTCTTCTCTTTCAGTCCCTCTAGGAATATCAAACACAACCACAGCACACCAATAACAGCTGATACACCAGGTCCTACGGAGCTCAGTGCAAGTGGAGGCTCTGCATGTTCAACCTCAAGCTCCGAGTAGGCAGCTCTCTTACATTTTTACATTTTAGGCATTTAGCTGACGCCCTTATCCAGCGTGACTTAGAATGAGTCAGAGAAATTGGGAGGGAGTCACTTTCCAGGAGGTTGGTGGTGGAAGTTATGTGGGTGTAGTGTGTGTGTGTGTGTGCATACCCTTTAATCTTTAAGTACCGTTCAGGCACTTGAGTCATTTGAAAACAACCTCTAGACAACCCAAAGTAAAAATGACAATATATCAGTGTATATCAACAATGATCCTGATCTACTTGCATGAGCTGCAGTGCGTTTACTTTGAGAATGCAGCAGACAATCTTATCTGCTCTAGAACACAGACAGGTTCTACATGATGAGGAAGCCTCAGCCATCAACCTCAGGTTATCTCAACAATGGAGCAAAGTTTCTATGCACCTAACAAATCTTACTTGATTGACCGGCCTGTGGTCAGTTAGAACAGGGCAACGTTTTGGCGTGAACACTGGAAAGGCGGACATTTCATTGCCCTGACATCTCTCCATCAACATGTGCTAGACCCAAGAAAAATGAAAAGCTTGGACCAACACTGTGCCATCACAGCCCCTTTCCCTGAGAACAAAATACAACAAAGTAGTTATGACGGAGGAGAGCGTAGCACAAAAATGTTTGCACGTGTTTTGTCATATCATGGCAGGATCCTAACATTTTTGTGTACCAACTACAGAGGTTGATATATCCTAAAACTCACCAGCCACTTTAAGTTTGATCAACTAAATAGACTTTTAGAAAAGCATAAGCGCTCCAAATGGGCGTTTATTTGCCAAAGTGACTTGTAAACTAGTCGGCTGTTTTAGCCATTAGCCAAACTTGGAGACTGTAGTGGCTCTTGGAGTTCAACAAGTGCTGAATAACCAAAACCAGATCAACCTGCCATAGTCAACAGAGGAAAGATTACACACAAGACAACAGACTCTGTTCAGTGGACTGGGCTAAACCCTGAGGGTCTGACTCATCTTATCATCACCTTGCAGGGTTCGCCATAGTTGTCTGTCTTTAGAATGTTTGAACATGCACAACAGCGTAGTCAGTCCACATTACCGTTGAAGGAGCCTAGATCAAAATGTCCTTATGACAACTCCCTTCCTTCTGGGGAGTTGAGGCTTACAAACAACCCCTTTGTTTTAAGGCAGAAGTCTGCCACGCTATTGGTCATTTGTTTGGTTGCTTGGTCTACACTGACTGAAATGACAGCAACTTACAGGACTAGAGCTGCTGCTGATTAAATGATGGTTCAATGTTCCACCTACAGCACATGTGCCCAAAATGTGATAGCATCCTCAATGTGGGCAACAATGAGGATAACATGTTCCTCTTAAAAGAAAATGTAATACTGTTGAATGAGTATTTATTAATCAACAATTTGTGATTGTTAGTTACAGTTTAAATTCCTCTTTTCAGGGTATACTTGGTTATTATTTAATTTGCAGATTTTATTTTTAAGTCAAAACCCTTTTCATAATGCTACAGCTGTTCTTTTTTAAAGACAAATTTAAGGAATAATTGTAAGATTGTTAGTATCTTTTAAATATCCATTTATTTTAGACCATCAAAACTACTTAGTAAACACAATATTCAAAACATAATTTTTCAGCAGACTCAAAAGTCATTCAAAATGCAAAAAACAGTGATCATATTTTACAGATAACGTCTGATGCCACCTACTGGCTAAATAAGATGAAAAGGGATGATGGCCGCAATTCCTAAATATGATGGGGACAGTGTTATAGCAAGTAGGCTACACCATAGATTTAAATAAACCTAAATTAATTAAATGCAGATTATTTAAACAATTTTATTTATCCAATCCAATTCAATAAGGTTACTCAACTACCAACACAGAACATATTGTCGGTTGTTGCCAGTGACAATAAACATGACAAATATAAAAATAAAGTAATCTAATAAATCTTTAACATCTTGTGTTCACTCACACCTTCCACCTTGTGGCCAAAGAGATCACATCTTAAGGGAACGGCTGCATCCAGTTACAAAGAGGTGTTCATGTCTGTGCAATGCATAGATTATTTGTCCTTTTTTGTCACTTTGTGATTTCAACGCCATACATAAAGTCTTCTGGGAGAGTCTCAGCAGGGATACTACTCAGCTGCTCATCAAAGGCGCGGAGAGTCCACAGTTTCTCCAGCTCGTACACCTCTCTGGTCTCTGGCAGCATGAAGTGAACAACCATACTCCCTGAGAAGGAGAGGGAAGGAGGGAAAGAATAATAAAGCGGACAATCTACATTACACATGTCTAAATCAGACACTTGAATATAGGATCACTAGGCCGTACATACCGAAGTCAATGCACATCCAGTCCTCCGCATCCTTTCCTTCAATCTTGACATGTAGATCCCCATCTTTCTTCATAAATTTGTACTGGAAGGGAAAAAAAGTACCTTACATGACCCTAAAAAACAACAACATAGGTTGTATATGTCAATATGTGCCAATTAACAAATCAAAATTCATGATCGGTTACCACTTTGATGGCATAAAGTGCCATTGCGCGGAGGTGTCTCGGTGAAATACCACTGACAACAATAAAGTAGTCAGAGTAGCTGATCTGCTCTGGCACTTTTATGACACAGATGTCCGCTGCATTTTCCTGACGGAGGAGAGACACCAGTACATCGATAGTGAAACCTTCCGAGGATTCTGCAGAAAATAAAGGTAGTAGTACTTATAAGACCATCTTGCCAAATTGTATACCATTATTCAAGTAAAGTTGTAGCTGTGCAGTATGTGGATGCTACATCTCTGCCACAATAACAGCCGCTGTTTACTGTATGTGTGGAACCTCTGTGTTCACACTTGCATTAAAGGGGAGCGTTACCCATAAAGATAAAACAGTAGAGGGGACATATAGAGAATTCCTATTCTGAAATGGGACAATATGGCAGCCATCTTACCTGGGTCCACTTCTCAACGTGCTGTAATTTGAACCAATGGTGAAAGTGGCTGATGCTGCCATTATATTGCTAATTTTGTATTTGATCAAATCACTGCTATTTATTATTCAACACGTTGTGTGTAAGACAACTGTGACTGTCTAAAATGGTGCCAAACATGAGGCATGAGGTAGTTTTTAGATAATAATAGTTAATAATCATGTTTTCAATCATAAAGATTACCTTGAGGAAGTATTCATTTACTTAGCAGAAACTGAATCGTTTTTTCAAGAAGACTTAATAATTCTCTCTGATTTCTTTGGTATTCTCAGTGGCTGTATTAAGAGTACAAATGAAATTATGATTTTAAATGATTTTGAATGTAAAACCCTCTGAACTTATATATTGTTGTGGCAATATACAGACTATGTGGGCAGCAATGGACTATCACCAACACTGAAACACACCTAACAATACACAGAGCAAATGTGATTTAATGCTATTAATAGTGATTAGTGTAACAGCTTTAAGACAACTTAAGAAGGTGACAATGGACAGTACGCCCTGACATGGTTTTAAAATCTTTATTGGCATGACAAGATTAGCCTACAATTAAGATTACAATCCATATAATGTAAATGCCATCGTGGTTTTTGTTCAATTGTGGACTTGCTTTGCCTAAGCTACAAATAGTGGAGATTGTTGCTTTCTTGATTTGTCTGATATGTTACCAAATGGGATTGGTCACTGATACTGACAACATATGTGTCGTTATGTGTTAACGTAGTAGGCCTATCTCTTGTTTACCATAACGTTATAGCTAATGTTATTATTAATTTAAACAATTTCAAATAAAACTCCAGTCCGTTGGCATTTTGTGTTTTAAGTTGTCTCAGTTAAAGTTAGTATATAAAACAGTCCATCTTCTACTCTATACTGCCGTGTGGAAGAAAGTGATGCCAGCTTCTCGTTTTAGTGCAGAAATGTGGTACAAATCAGGTTGCTGCCTTGTTTACAGGTAAACTGGACCCAGGTAAGATGGCGGATGGTTACCCCACAGTTAAAGACGTAACGTCCCCTCTACCGTTTCATCTTTATGGTGTCACCCATTTTAATAGTTGTCGTTATTCCTGTGCCCCAGGACAGTTCCGTCAGTGAACTTGAACCGCTCTTTCCTAAAGCTAGAAATCAGAGGGAAACCCCCTGAACGCGTCATTCAGTAGCCGCTCTGATTTTGTTGAGTTGTCGAACCAAAATTAAGTTAATATTTTAGCATTGCTAACAGGTATAAACCAGAATTTAAACCTCATTTGGGTGCAAGAACACACACACACCAACATTATAGGTTAACAAAGTCATTGTCTATCTATTTTAAAAGTGAGGTATTGGCTGAGCGGGCCTGGGGCATGTTCATTTGTTATATGGGTTACATTCCCCTTTAAGTAAACCAACACGGGTACTTCTTGGGTGACAATATGGTTGTGAAACTCGGATCAACCAGTAAAGTCACAGCTACTCACTTTGACCGTAAGCGGTGTCACTGACGTCACTGTCCACCTCGTCGGTTTCCTCTAGAAACTCACCGCTGCTCCTCTTTGAACCGCTGCTTTCATTACACTGTTCTGAATAGCATCTTTTTGTGACAAAGTCGTGACACAAGGAGATGTGACGCCACTGACGATACGACGCCGTATTTGTGGTAAAACATCGACGCAAGAAGAACCCGCCGTTATATTGAGCTTTGGGAATCAGACAGGCACTTTTGAGAATCCCCGAATATTCTAGCATATTATTTCTGAATACCGACGATAGTAGCTGTTTAGAACAATTCAGAATACACATGATTGTAACGTCTATGTCAATGGCATACACGAGCCTGTTTACCAAGGGCTACAAACCGGAAATGGTCCCGATCCCTGAATTGTAATTGGTTTAGATTTCTTCTTCGCTGGTTGCTGGGTACTGTACTGCCCCCTATCGAGCAGCTGAGGGTCTTGACCTTGACACAAAGACCGTTGTATATTTTTCTGCTTTGAGTTTTGCAGGTCAGAGAAGAAACTGTTTAAAAAGGAAGTTCATATGAAATATTTTTGGGTTTGTAAACATAGTCCAGGTACATAATTATGACGTATCATATTGTTTTACTTGTGTGTTGTTGGGCAAACTGCACCTTATTATTACTAGGCCATTAAAAGCAGCACACATTGTCTAAAATTCACTCATTCCATTTATTTCCAGAGGCAAAATTGAAAATATAATATAAAAATATACTGTTTCACAATATCAATGCCCTGGCCTCAACAGACCATCATGTATACAACTGTGAGTAAAATTGAATGTGAATTTGGTGTCTGCCTCAGTAAATCAATATCAATTCAATACTGCTGTAAAAATGTAAGTACATTGTTGTGTATAGAGGAGAGCAATGTACATTTTGTTCTTTTTGTCTTAACATGACGCCTTGTTCACTTGAGTCCTCATTGATCAGCACAGTCAGAGTCCATAATGACATTCAGTCTCAAGCCCACAGGAATATGGTCCGTAAGGCCGGCCAGCTGGGTTATGAAAGTAAACTCTTCAATTTCCTAGATGGAGACAAGGAGAGTTTGTGGGTTTTAATAAAGCATGATGCTTCTTCACAGGGCATAACTTGTGTCACCGGTCACAAAGTACCTTTTTACTTAATTCAAGGAGACAGGTGGCAGTTGAGAAAAAGGAGAGGAGAGGGGAGACGCATGGGGACACATACTGTTCGGCAGTGATTTGCAACGGAGCTCTCACGGTACAGGATGTAGTCGATCCGACGTCCGACCCAGGGCTGGCCAGTCTCAGGGTAAACCAGGGCACAGCCATCTGCAGCCACAGGAGGGGAGATATACTGCTTTCTCAGCTCCTCTCTCTCCAAAGTTCTACACAGAGACATAGAAGATGGAATGGATCTTCACATCACTTTCAGCGAATAGACAGTGAGTGTGAAGCTCCATTCACAGTGCTTTAGTGGTTCTTTGCTAGAGCGGTTAGATGGCTCAGAAAAGATGAACTGAGTGCACCTCTGTAGATTTTCTGGGGTCTTTATATCCTCTTCATACAATGTTGGCTGCTCCAGCAGAGTTCCTGTAGACACAAACCATGGCAATCCCTGATGAATTAATGACACCTTTGTTTGTCATACGAGTATGCCGTATGTAGTTCACTGGTTTAACATGGTACGCACCAATCACCCAGGGCTTCTCTTTTCCTGGCCCTGCCCTGCAAGGGTCTCTGTAGTCCTCAAACAGACTGTGCATCTGTTCCAGACTGTCATCTAGGCAAACAGGAAACAAATTATAAATACTATAAATATAACTTTTGGTAGATGCTTGTTGTTAGACATAGGCAAAATATGCCCTTGTATTAGGCACACACACACACCAGGTGAGCAGTTGTCAAAGTTAAAATCTCCACAGAGCACATCAAAAACAACATCTTCATCAGGCTGTCTGTTGGCAGCTTGAAACTCGCCAATCCACTTGGTTACCATGTTCAACTGCTCGCAGCGAATTTCCCCATCACCTGATTAGAGAGAACACAGAACAACTATCACAGAATAAGCTTAGCAATTGGTCCTCCTGGGAAAATGGCAACATATCAACAAAACTTTGCTCTGTGAGACTTATTATGTAGGCATCAACTACATAACTCATACATTATTAAATATTTCTTGTTAATCTGAGCAGACCAAATCAGTAAATGTGACTTGCCCTCTGGTGCATGAAGGTGTGTGCAGTTAAAATAGCCAACCACTTTCTTCCGTTTCTGACTCTGCCCAATTAGCACCTGAGAATATCACAAACAACCATCACATAATATTATTTTCATTTTCACCCTGTTTATAGTATGACAAAATAATGAATAATTAATAAACATTCTGCAATATAACAAGGATAGTAACAATAATTGACAGTGGCTTAATACAATATATTATAACCAAGGCACCTTAGCAGAAAGCAGGCCCTTGGCAGCCAGTGCATCTTCCCCACGGCCGTTGGGAAAGCAGTGGTACTGGGCCTCCAGCACTGGGAATCGGCTGGCTAGGAATAAGCCACTGTTGAAAAACTTGAAAGAGGAACAGCTGCATGGTGGCTGGCAGGCATACACGCCTACGTCATAAAGTATGTGTCCAAAGAGGGGTCTTAGGGCATCTGTGAGCTTCTGTGCCGCCCTCTTATCAAACACCTCCTCTAGGCACAGTATGTCCACATTGGCTGGAAACAGCGACGACACTTCCCAGGGTACGTCGTGCCCCTGGCCCAGACCCTGGGAGAGCAAAGCCCGGGGAGCACTCTGGTGACCAGTTTGGCCCTGCTGGTTGGAGTTGTGGTTGGTACTGATGAGGGGGGTGGGTGACACAGTAGAGGGCCCTTCTTTATCATCGCAGGGTGTACAAAACACGCGGCTACTGGAATTGATTGGAACCTGCCCTTCAACCGACTCACTATCTGAATGGTCAATCACTGGAGGCTGGGACTGCTTGTCAGTGGCGCCATATGTAGAGGAGTTGACTGCAGGGAGAAGGCTGCTGGAGAGGCTGAGAGTGCCACAGCTGCTGGGAGAGTCAACAAAGATGCGGATATGTGGTCGGCTCACACCCTGCACAATGCATTGGGAAATGGCTGCCGCCCGGCGCTGGGAGTGCCCGAGGTTGTTGAAGCGAGCCAGGCTGTCAGGCAACAGACACAGGTTTGCAGTTGCAAAGCCAAACGAGGCCTTTCCTACCAGCTCAAAGCCCTGGCTCGTCTCCCTCTCCGGTGAGGACGCAGTCTCTCTGTGGTAGGAGAAGGGTCTGCGGCACGCCTGAAGTGGTGCCCAGAGTAGAAACCCCACGAAGGCCAAGGGGGCTGTAGCGAGAAAAAGAACAAAGAAGATGATGGAGCCAAAGAAGACCTTGAGAGGGTGGAGGTAACATTCCTGCTCCACTCGCTGGGTTTGCTCCTGGGTGGTGGACATGCACACAGCAATGAGGCGGTCCAGGAACCAGAAACAAGGGAGAATGAATGCCCAACCCACAGCATGGATGCCTGCAGCAAATCCATTAGGGAACGGGGACACCTGCAGAGTCATGCCTCGTCGCCTTCTCTAAGCACCGATTAGGACGAGCAGCATCTGGACTTGCCGTTCTAGCCTCATTCACGTGAAAAGTCTCTCCCACGAGGTCTCCACTGGAATCTAAAACAATAGTCAGGTTCACTATGTTTCTTCGTTCAAAATGTTGAGATTAGCAAAACTATACATTTTTGGAATCTTCAGAGCATGGAGAATCTAAAAATTAATGTTGGCATTTGCATACACACTTGCGTGGCTGGTATTTTGGATTTTCTAAATGGCCGTCATAAAATACATAATTTGCGCTATCTCAGCTTCTAGTCAACCTAGAAACTTGATTAAATATGCTAATCCTATGTTTTCTGGGTCAAGAAAACTACTAGTGCATCATTTGACTTCTAATCCTAATGCATGCTTCACTTTTAGGACTTTTTAATCTTTCCAGATGACGTTTAATTGAATATGCCTATTCCATGTTTCCAGAGACAAGGAATCCAATTGTGGTATAGCTAGACTTCTAATTATTCAAACACGTGATTCATTTTCAGGAAATACTGTATATACCTTGGCAGCAGTTCTGTTCATATTTCTAACTGAACTAACACTTATCTTGGTGGAGGTATATGGTGGATGTTGTTCTGTACTTTCAGTAGGGATGGGTGTGTGTGCATGTGTACATGAAAATGAAACGAAATGTAAAATAAATTACAAAACAATTATTAGATCTGCGACATAACCTGTGTTAAAAGACCAGTGCTTCTTCTGTCAATCAGATAACGGTCAAGCTCTCTTCACAGTTAGAACTGGGAACTCGGGGTAGAAATTTCCCAAGATCTAGTGTTGATGACAATATTAAACAATGCAATATCGCTGAGTGATGCCCATGCAATATATGTCAGATATCACAAGCTGTGCTGGACACATGTGTTCCATGTCATCAGGGATCATACCAGTAATGAAGTCAAATCCACGATGGCAGACCTGCCCATGTAGATGTCATGCTTGACCGCCCTCTTGTGTTTAACTTAATGATTGCATTTCACCAACAGCTCCCGTTGACACAATTAAGATGAGACCTGAAATAGTTCAATTTGATTGTTACGTTTGAAATGTTCATCGACCAAATTATTAACGGTTGTTAATCGATCAACGACTAATCGTTAACACCCCTAACAGGGACATCATCTCAGCACTGATGAAACTGACAGAGGGCGGCGACCTAACACAGGAGGTGAAGGATACATTGGCCAACTTTGTATGCTTACTGTACTGTCCAAAGGGCATCCATATAACGTATTCCTCACCTAAGGTGGCATCTGTTTTGCAAACATCTGGCATAAAGCAGCAAGTTGCCTCCTATAGTTGGTGCCCTTGAGGAGCACATTGAGCATGTGCGCGTACAGAGTAGGGTGTGGTGCCAAGCCACCGTGATATGGCAACGTCTGTTCGACCCACTCAAACACAGATATTATCAGAATGACCATGGTGAGATACTACCTACCACCCCGAAGGCTCCACCTGCACCACAGGCCATTGTAAAGTTGGTCAGATGTCAGTGTAAAGCCCATTGCACAACCCAGAGGTGTTCATACAAGAGACAAAACTTGGCTTGCACAGACCTTTGTTTATGTGGAAGTGACTGCAGACTGTAATGCCGACATTCAGGACAGTGATGAAGATCTGTAAAAGCATATTCCTGAATGATATAGACCTAGTAGATCCTAGTGTATAGGACTTATAGCTCAATCTGATAACTAACAAGGCTGATTTCTTGCTTTATAAACCCATACCTATAACTTCAAAGGACTTACATCATGTATTATGTAATACAGTTATATCACAAATATCTAGTTGTCAATTACCATTGTTTGTTGCTTTTCTATAATCCTGAGCACTATTCTGAGGCCTTTATTAGATTCCTTGACCCAGAAAACATAGGATTATCATATTTAATTAAGTTTCTAGGTTGACTAGAAGCAGAGATAGCGCAAAATACGTATTTTATGTTGGCCATTTAGAAAATCCAAAAGGTGTCTGTGTAAACGCCAACATTGATTTTGGGTTTCTCCACGCTCTGACGATTCCAAGAATTTACAGGTTTGCTAATCTCCCAAAATTTTGAACAAAATTATATTTGTTAACATAGTGAACCTGACAAGAGGAATGAATCAAGACGTTATGGTGCGAGTACTGTTCTTACAATCAACAATTACAAGGTGGGCTCTCCCTGGATTAATTCCCTTAGTTACTGCTTTACACAGTGACTTCACGCCCAGAACTCCAGTTGAGGGGAACATGACAGCAAGTGACAGCTGTAATGGCGTGTGTGTAACACGGTCAAATGTTGAGGGGAGATTACATTGGCTTACTGTAACGCATCGTGATCACTGTTGGAAAACAGGCCAAGAGGAGACAATCCAACGGTGTCTCGCCCCAAACCGCCTTATCTGTCACCATCAGCACAGCTTCGCTAATCGCTGGCTATAGGAGAATACAATGGAAAAACCCTGCCTGAACACCACACCTCTGTGTGAACTTACAGTAACACTACACTCTGACTTAGGGAGTGTTACCGTTAGTGTAGTTCCCACTTACAGAGAATGGGCTCCAACAGACCTCTTGGCTACAGACCAAATAGAGCGATCATTCATATCATACAACCAGATTCTACATGGCTAACCAATCATTACAAGCTGGTCATCGTCCGGAACTGGTCTGGCCACAAACTTACGCATTACTAGTAAGGATACAAACATATTCACAAATACAAACCGTCATGGAAAACCTCTCTTTACGGCATTTGTGAAGGAGCTCGAACTGTACATTTCAAAAACGTGACTACATGTTGTCACTTTACTTAGATTTAACCAAACGTGATCATTGTGACGTTGTGTTTGTTTACTGGCTAGTTGTTTGTACACTTATTCGCGCTGTATGTCTTTGTAAAACGTGAAAGTAGGGGTACGAGCCCCCCGTATCGCTCTGCACCTACAGTCACTCCTCCCTCTCTTCGTCCGTGTGACGGTTGAGACTGTTCAGCTCAGACTTTCCCTTTAAAAAGCCTAAATAGTTGTCGCGTAAATGTTCGCATGGTATTGCTGCATTATTGAATTATCTGCCACCTTTTAGATGCTTTATACGACCACACACGACATATTTAGAAGGCGGTCACTGAATTACCTGTCCGGTGGCTTCAACGTTAATTAGCTAAGAACACCTCGGCTAACACGGGAAGACGGTGTTACCTTAGCGCCACGACCGGCACAGCCCTCCGTCTAGCTAACCCCGCAGAGCTAACGTCAACCACTTTCACTAACACACTGGTTTATTACTTAACGTTAAATGGTAAATGTCCCGGAGGACTCGGTTGTCCAACACTCGCAATCAAAGAGAATATGCCCGCTGTAGGTAAACTAGTTCACCTACCGTGTTTCCGGCTACGCTCGCGTTAAGCCACGCCCCAATGACGTTGCCATGGCGCTGGGTCCGGCCGCCACGTGATCTTACCTGAGGCGAGATCAAGGAGGATGCTGCGATGACGTCATTACGGCATCCTTCCGTTACATGTTGTTATGACCGTCATTCGCAGTTCTACGGAGTGAGATAAACTTCTTCATTTTAAATTAAGATTATCTTCTAAAATATGTAGCTACTTTGAAAACCAAGACATTCAGGAGGGAATAAAGAGTCACAAATACGAACCTGTCGCAGCTGTAGAGAGGAGGGACAATGGGACAAATGTTGTGAATCCATGCTTTATGCCCCTAGATGTGTCCATTGGT